>CAUYQG010120700.1:0-45298 GCA_963574415.1 Tarsius wallacei | reverse complement strand
AACTTTTTCAATTTCCTCAACAATGAAACTCAAAAGGAAACCTCACTGAAATTTAAATAACCTTCGCCTGTCAGCCTTCTAAATGTTTTTTCTGACTTACCTATATCAATTTGCTCAACTGCCTGCTCAACAGTTACATCTAGAGAAGCCGCCGTCTTCACGAAGGGATATAGATTACAGGCGACAACTCTGATGAAACTGAAATCAAGTCTGGCCATGTCAGTATTGTCTTCTGGAATATTACAAGCCAGGATTTCAGCATAGACTGCAGGATGCAAAGTTTTCACATGTCCCCCCAACATTTCAGGAAATCCAGTCAGCTCAGAGACATCTCTGACTCCCAGACCAGCATCCCTGAGAGTTTTGCAGTCCCTCTGGAAGCGACCAGGCCCAAACCGAGAGAAGTTAGGCTTCTGGCAAATTCCACAAGGCCAGTTTTGTCAGAGACACTCAATAAGGCGAGCTGGGTGGGAGCCATGGCTGCAGGCGGGGTTCCCGGGGTTGAACGGGGAGGCGGGGGCAATCACACCACGTGCGGAGGCAGGCGGGGCGGCTCGGTGGTCAGGTTCAGGAAGTCCCATAAACATATTTTTATCATGGTATTTGCATTATTTTTATTTTTTTATTTCATGTTTTGGCCTGGCTTCTCCCCCCGCCCCCCTAGTTTCTGAGCTACTTGAGAGCAGGTACTCATCACTGTACCTCAATCATTTAGGACAAATGTGACCCATAGAAAATACTCCATACATATTTGGCAAATAAGTGAATGAATACATGAATTAATTTACCACTGGCTGGTATTTCCTTCCAGATAAAGGACCGTGCTCAACAAAGACCTGTAGGGATCCAAATAACAATAGTCCATAACATATTTTTGAGTTCTAGAATAATTTTCTGTAGCTACTTTTCAAATTTGATGGTCATTGTGGATAAAATCAGATTCAACCAGGAGGCTGTTTAGTGTTTTTACATTCTGTTCCTCAGTTTTTAAACATCAAATACCTGATTTTTTGTGATTTTATTTAGGAAGGCTCAATTTCTTGCTTGTCAAATCTGCAGAAGATAAATTTGTAAATTTAAATGCCAATTTATTGATTTATTAAAGGGATATCTTTAACTAAAATAATCAGAATAATTGATGACATGGGGCTTTCCCTTCTGGAAAGAGTTTCACATATGTAACAATTTGGAAGATTGCATGATGAACAAAAACATAAAACGATTTTGAGGTATAAAGGTATGTGTCTAGCTGGGCCATGGTAGTCAAATGAATCACCGTATTTTTTTTTTTTACATGGAAGTCATTTTTGTCTAAGAAGCTGTTTTAGTCTATTGATCAATTGATGTTTATCGTGAAGGAATCATGGAATACAGATCTAGTAGATGTTAACAGGTGTACCATGAAAAATTAGGTTCATGGTTAAATAAACCTGAAAAAAGAAAGTAAACTACAGACTTCTTTTAGAGATTCATGATTGAAAATAGAAATCCTTCCATAAATAAATTTGTTTCACTTCATTTTACCTAGGTTTCACTGAATAAATTTAACATTGGAACACTAGTTCTTGGCCCACTTATACACATTTATTCAATAACAATTTTAGTTGCAATGATTGTGATGGCACCTCCCAAGTTACCCGGGGAATACAGATCTGAATTAAACCAACATGGCCTATATTTTCCCAGCACTAACAATGTAGTGGGTGTGATGGAGAGTCAATAAAGAAAGAAGTTAAGAAAAAAAAAAAACCCAAAAGTAATTACAATTTGTGACATGTACTACAATGGAACTAAACAAGATACTGATATTCCAGCTCACAGGAGAGAAACTACTTTTGATGGGGCAGATCAGTGACAGTGGCTCTGAGGAGATGAGGCGTACATTGTGTAGTGTATAAACTGTGAAGGCTGAGAAAGAGCCAGTCACACAAAGTAAAGAGGGTTCAGACAGAAGAAACATCAAGTTCAATTGAAGGGTATTCAGTGGGAACTATGTCAGAAGACCTTGCCTTTTGTGTATTTAGAAACAAATGAAATTCCTGCTTGTTGACAGTTATCTGGAGAAAAGTTAAATTTCAGCTTGGGAGTGTTAAATTCAGGTCCCTCCCAAATGACCTGAAAAAGGTCATCTTTATCACCTCTTGCTTGTAAATAAGTATACAAAGAAGTCTTTTTTGCCCCTTAGAAAAATTTGTCCTAGCTTTTGTATTTTTTGTAGATACAGGATTGTATTTGCCCAAGATACAGGATTCTCCCTGGGATTGTGGCCACTGGGTGAATACACTTTAGTACTAGGGTCTAAGTTTTCCCTACTTTCTAGTCCTCATGCACCCAGTGTGGTTTTTCCCTTCTCATACTATGCAAATTAATTTCCTTTTACTGCCTCAGTGTTAGTAACAATGCAATCTTCTTGCATGGATGCAAGTAACGTGATGCAACAACATTTCCATTGTGGTGACCTGGCTTTGTTGTTTGCAGCTTCCTTCCCTGCCAGCCTTGTGCAGTCACCTTCAGCTCTGGCTTTCCTCTTATTCTGGAAAGGTGGACTGTTCCCCCCACATGACTTTAAAAGCTTGAGGGCTCCAATTTTATAGTTCATCCCAAACACCTTGCTGATACCTTAAAGAAAATGGCCTCTTGCCTTTTATCTGACTCCTCAACTTCTTCTTCGGCCATTGGCAAGCAGGAAGTGGGAAAAACTGATCTGCTGCTGTTCAGAGTTCAAGATACATCGGAAAGAAGAAAGGCTGTGGTTGGTTGTAACATCCATTTTTGAGATTTCAGAAAGGGAGAAAGGGAGAAGAAACAATACAATGAAAATTTAGAGGTGGGCTTTCAGGTCAAGTTCAGTCCTGCTACTTTAAAAGGTCTTTGGAGCAAAGGGAGTCTAGCTGTGAAAAGAAAGTTCTAGAGAAGCAAAATTAACATTGCTGGGAGAGAACAACTCAACTCATCCCCAATGATGACTACTTTTCTTGCATATAAGACTTCTTGCATACAAAGAACACTTCCTCTGGTGATATGGGCTGTAATCAGTAACTTTAGTTGTAATTTTTTTTGTATATCAAGAAATAAGTCAGTTTTTCCTAAACCAACCCTAAAACTGGGGTCAATTCTTAAGAATTTGGCCATCTTGTCCTCCAACATTTGTTTTTCTTAAAGACTTTAGACAGAATTTCAGTCTAAAGTTTGCATTGTCATAAAATTACAGTGTCATAAAAATAACGGTTATTATATTTATTATAAAAGCAAAATTAAAGAATTCAACTTGAAATATTTTATATGCACACACACACACACACACACACACGCAAACAAGATGCACCCATAATTTTAACTGCCATCTTCTCTTTTTTATGCATGCAAAAAAGTGGCAGGGCAACATACAACTTTCTTATAGATCAGCCACCTAGTCTCTTGGTCTACATGGGTTGTGTATTGCCTCTCCCAATATGTTTTTTTGATTTAATGTCCTTCTTCTGCTTATCTTGGTTCTGGCATTGCAAATCTTATAAGTGTATTGCTCTAGCTAATTTCCTTCTGCTCTATGCACTAAAACCACAACTTCTCTGCATCTAGCCCAAACATCGAGGATTCCACCAGCTGGGTCATTGTGCTCCCTAACACCTGTCTATCTTGGAAGGAACTTGAACAAATGTCACTGACTCCATTTCTAAAAATCCTTATGGAAAATTAGTTTTTAAGGTCAAGTGCTCCTTATTTTTTAGATAGCTATTAGTTTTATGTTGATACCCAGGAGATGTCTTCAGAAAGTGAGGATCACATCATGAAGTGATCCCTAGGCACCCAAGATTATGTTCATCTAATTCTCAATTGTGTGGTAATTTTGTTAATCTTCAGTCTGGGGTCTCAGATTCAAATGCTTAGAGAGGCAAGACAAGTCAAGAAAGAAATAATGGGGTCAGGTTAGCACAACAGGAAGTGGTGGGGAATTCAGGGATGGGAAGTGTGCAGGCCTCAATTGAAGGGGACAGCCTCAGGCTAGCTCCAGTAGCATGTGGGAATGTGCTTCTTGAGTGACTAGATGCCCACTCTTAAGGGGAAAAAGAAAGCTCAAAATTTCATGTGATACACACTTAGTTTTGAATACTAGTAACTTATTTTTTTCTTTTGTTTTAACAAATTGAGTGGAAAGGCAAAGCAAAACAAAACAAAACTAGGCCATCGGCTGCTAGTTTTTTGTTTCTGAGCTAGAGAATAGAGACTGCTGACCTTGCCCTTAGATTTTGTGACTGTTTTATTTTGAGACCTGTCTACTACCCTGGGGTCTTCAATTATCAAGATATTTCTGAATTTTTGTTAAACAAAAAAGTCTAGAAGCTAGAATAATGAAATTCAGAAAAGCTTAAAATCAGAAAATGTCCAAGATTTTTGACCATTTTTGAAAGAGGAAAATAATTCTATGAAACTTACATTCAAATTAGCATTGTTCATTGATTCATTCATTGAGAATCTTGTATTTAGGTGTTGGCTAGCCTGACAGGAACCTTGTGATGAAAATCAGTGATGACTTTTCATCATCTGCAAATCATACAAATTATCATACACATTAACTTTAAAATGGGACCCTCTATATATACTTAAATGAAATACTGATGATCAGAAGAAATGCCCTGTGAAAAGGAAAAATATGGTAATATTAGAGAATTATAGAAGGATTATTATCAAGGAGTAAATAGCAGAAAATATGTGTCGAGGAAAACATTAAACTATATGACTATTTTAATTGACACATTGTTTTATTTATGCATTTTTCTGAGATAATAGATCTCTTATAAGGAAGCCAGGATCTTTGTACTCTTGAGAGCATTTATATATGCTGCTAATTGAGTGCATGCGCCTGCCTTTCTTAATTTGTGGTAAACCATTTCTTAGATATTTATGGACCAAATTTTTGTCTTTTTAGTGTTCTAAATTGAAACTGAGAATATTTACCTAATTCATATTGGCTAATTGCAATTAACAAGCTATCACTCTTCCCATTTATCTGCCGGTAAAATATTAGCATAAAATATCCAACATATTTGAGAAATTAATATTTTTATTATAAGAAAATTTTGCATTTAAAAAATCATTCCAAATGTTGCTGCATTTGAATAGTTCTCAGCAACCATTTGAACACTGATATGAAAGTCCTAGCCTTTATTAATACACATTGTTCTTAAGCCGTAAGAAATAAGATATATGTGAGAGTGAATTTCAATCTGTAGTCTCATCAAAGTGATGGATACTCTATTAGTGGTCTTATTTTCCTCTTGTAATTTTTCAGCCGAAAGGCACTCGATGACCTTGCATGTACTCAGTAATAATGAGTTTCATTTACACATGGCTTTCTGAGATGATGAAATGATTAAATTGAAAAGTATTTTAAAAAAGACTCAAATCACCTGAAAGCAAATTCTTAGTTAATTATGATAGACTTGATGACATCTACTATATGCTACATAGTTGCACTTATGGCTCACTTAAAATAGTAATTAACTTCTATAATTTGAGGTAATTTTCATGAAAAGATTCAAAACTGAATTATTAATACCATAATGTTTTTCTTTAATATGGTCCTGTCATAGGCAGTACAAATAAACTTGGGAATTTATTTTTAGGATCTAAACCACGTAAATTGAAATGAAATGTGTAAGAAATAAGAAATGACTAAAACTTAGAGTAGCTGAAGTGAATGTGGCCTGTTGAAAAACTAGTGTTGAATTTGTGAAGAATAATTACAGGGGAGGATGAGAAACTCTACACAACAGAAACTTTGGTTTCTACTATTTTACTAGCACTGATAAGTGGGAGGTAGTTCAAATTTTATTTTGGGGTTGAGGGTTACCATATATTACCCAAAGTCACTCTGGTTTTACCTACATTTGTAAAATATTTTAAAAGCATAACGTTATTTTTTACTTATAACATTTGTTTTTCACATCAATGATTTGAAATATGTAGGGAAATCTATTTGTATTCTTGTTTTACAAGTGAGAAATCTGATTTCCAACAAGTGCATACAGCTAGTAAGTCGTGGAGCCAAGCATCAAACTTGTGTCTTTGAATTCCAAGTTCATAATCTTTCAAGAAATTTGAAGTTTTTGCCCAATATTAGTTTCAAGAGCAGTCTATATTTAGCTCAGATTGAGCTTCAACCCAGGTCTTTTGACAAAATATAAATTCTCAGTTTCTTTTTTCCACTATCCTACATGTATTTTGACATCCTCATATAAGGCTAAAACCTTAGTTATGTGACTTAGAATACGTCAATAAGCTTCTCTCTCTAGTTCTTAGGTTAATCTTGGGTAAAATCATGATTATGGGACTTTGGTTTTCTAAACTTCTTATAGTGATCTAATTTTTATTACTAGGTATCTATTCAAAAAATATTTTTATATGTATGTGAAGAGAAATGTACAAGAGGGCTTATTGTAGCATTATTTGAGATACTAAAAAGTTGAAGATCACCTAGAAGTCCATCAATTTAAGGATAAATAAATAATGCTTTATATATACCAGAGAACATTACTCATAAGATTTGAAAAGTGAGGTATCTGTGTGCTATCATGAAAGACACTCTAAAATGTATTAAATCAGTAGAGTAAAATGCAGAACAAAAGATGCAGTATGATTATGCCCACATAACTTCACCCTCCTAAAAACTGTAACACAACTATATATATATCTTATACCTACGTAAAATTACAGACAGAGGTGTGACATATATCCACTAAACCATTAATAGTTTCCTTTGAGGAAGAAAATAAACCTGGTGGTTGGAATGGTAGTATGACAGGAAGTTCACTTCTACTGTGTCTACTTCTTAATTTGCTATGTATACATACATCAAAATATCATGTTGTACACCTTAAATATGTACAATCTTTGTCAAATATAGATCAGTAAAGCTGGGGAGGGGGTGAAATAGTATAACCAAAAATGTATTTATAGTCTACATCTGAGGAATAAAGTCTTCAAAACTTGGGTTAATTATTCTCTCTTCATCATATAAAGAGGAGCATGATGCCAAGTTGTTTTATTATTATTAATATTACTATTATGTGGGATAAAATTTGTTCCATTATTAATGATATTAATCTGCTCACTTGGTTAAGATAGTGTCTATCATATTCCTGTCAAAGGTACATAACTGGAGTCTAAGTATGAGTAAAACATCAGACAAACCCAATTTTAAAGACTTTCTTTTTACAAAAATCAATTTAAAGAAATGCAAAAAATATGGTAGAACTATACTAGGTTAAAGAAAACTAAAGAGACATGGCAATGAGATGCAATACATGGTCCCAGATTTACTTTTGCAATGAAGAATAATATTGAAACAATTGGAGGTATCTGAATAAGGTCAGTAGATTAAAACACAATAATTACAAAATTGGTTAGTTATAAAATTCTAGGGTCACCCTTTCTTCCTTTTATACTTTGACTATATCGTTACACTATTTTCTAACAATGAGTGTTTCTACAATTAGTGGGAGGCCTACTAGCATATACTTCGTGTTTTCTTACCCAGATGCCTGTATGATACTTTTTTGTCCTTGAAGTTCTGTAACTTCCCAAGAGTATATCCCAGCACTGATATTATTGTTTCAATTTTTCCTGGAACATGATCTACCACTTTGATCTGCAGATTAAAGCCTTTATTTCAGGATTGCTTTCTTATATTTTAGATTTGAATATTTTGTCTGTTTTATCTGTTCAGTTCTTCAGGAAAACATACAATGATGCATTTACTAATTCCCTTTACCTAAGTTCTCTGTCTATTATCATCTCTATACTCAATTTGAAATAATTGTTCTTTTTCAGTTTGCTTTCTGTGAATTGCAGAATCATATTCACTATGTTCTTGATTGTGTGTTTTCAATTGTGTGTGTGTGTGTGTGTGTGTGCACGCTCGCGCGTGCGCGCGCGCTTGGCTTCTAATCTGGCTTTTATCTCTATTGTGTGCTTATTTTTCTCTTTCTTGTCTTGCTCCTAAGCTCCCTTTTCACTTCTGTAGTTTCTTTGAACATTTGGAACTGCTTATTGACCTTTTTTTTTTTTTCAGAAGAAAGAGTTCAGAGCTGTAATTTCTTTGAGAGAACAGAAACTCTATTTGTCTGACTTTTCATGTTTCAATGGGTAAATTTCCATTTGATTTGTGTTTTTCATCTGCCTTTTCCCATTTTCTCCCCAGATTGCATATTCTGTGGTTTCTTTGTAATTAAGACATTCTTAAATGGGATTTCCTAACCCCTGGCAGAACAGAATGGAAACAGGAGAGGACCCCTGTAAGGAGGGAAGAGATCTATGACTACATTCAGTTACCATTTGTGGTCTTGAAGAGCCTTTCATCAAATCTGCCACATTATTACTTTAAAAAATCTGGAGCATGTCAGTTTTTCTAGGAGGATGGTGTGGCTCAGAGCAAAGCCCTTTAGGGCACAGACTTGCTACTCTTTCTTCCTCCTGATCACTCATTCACTTCTGGTAACCTTTGCTCCACTGGAAATCTAGGGAATAAATAATAGAAACAAGGCAAAAACATGATTTGACTCATGGCATTTTGTGGTATTGTGTGAATATCTAAAGGAATCAAATCTTGCCGGGCATCGTGGTTCACACCTGTAATCCCAGCTACTCAGGAGGCCAAGGCAGGAGGTTCTCTTGAGCCCATGAGTTTGAGCAACATAGCAAGACCCATCTCTATAAAACATTTAAAAAATTAACTGGGCATAGGCATAGTGGTCTGAGGTGAGAGAATTACTCGGGTTCAAGTCTACTGTGAATTATGATTGAGACACTGAACTCCGGCCTGGGAGACCGAGCAAGACTCTGTCTCCAAATCAAAATAAATAAATAAATGAATCAAATTTTTACAGGACCATCACTTTTTCTTCTGCTGCTCATTTATACTCTAGAATTTGATATTTTTAATCAGAGTCATAGGTTAAGCCTTTCCAGAATAAGGTACCTAAAAATTCTGTGCCTGCTAGCATCCTAGGAGACATGAACCCACTGTCAGCACTTTGTCTCCTGGCCCATATTCCTTGTGTTTGGCAGTCAAACTTTATTGTATGAGCTTTGGAATGGAGAGAGTTAACTTAATTATTTGAATATGGATCATTTTCTTTGTTTTTTTCTTCTTTTTGGTAAAGTTTTTGTTGTTTTGCAGAAAAGTTGTGGGAACAAATAAGAATGCCGTTATCCAACAGTGTAAACATAAATTTATTTAGGAGACAAATTGTTATTTTCTGTATTTTTATCTTCTTTAAATCTAATGGATTCTATGACTTATAGAAAGCAAACTGTGACATAAAGAAAATTTAAAGCCAGGTGTGGTGGCTGTAATCCCAGCACTTTGAGAGGGTGAGGTGAGAGGATTGCCTGGGTCCAAGAGTATGAGACCAGCCTGGGCAACATGGTGAGACCTTGTTTCTACAATAAATTAAACAAAAAACAAAGAAACAAACAAAAAAGCTGGGCCTGGTGGTGCACACCTATAGTCCCAGTTACTTGGAAGGCTGAGGAGGAAGGATTGCCTGAGCTCAGCAGGTTGAGGACGTGAACATGGTGGCTGTGATCATGCCACTATACTCCAGGATGGGCATCAGAGTGAAATTCTGACTCAAAGAGAGAGAGAGAGAGAGAGAGAGAGAGAGAGAGAGAGAGAGAGAGAGAGAGAGGAAGAGAGAGAGAGAGAAGAAAACAAATTTAAATTTAAAAGAGTGTAACATCTTGGGAGAAATCAAATACTTGGATTTGTATCTTCTAAGTGAACTTTACAATCTCACTTGGATTTATGGGCAATACACTGTAAGCTTATAAATGTGTATTCACCACCATAAAGATTTTGCTTGATCATGCTCAGTGATCTATCACAGAAACAGAGAACAGAGTACCATAAGTTCTCACTCATAAGCAGATCTTGAACAATTATAATACTATAAGAAAGTGATTGGCAGTAGTGGGAAACTATCAGGGGAGTGTGTGTGTGTGTGTAGGGGGTGGGGTGGGATTGGCAGTTGAGGGAAACTGCCAGGGGAGGGAGAGGCATACCTCATCAACAAGGGTACCTGCAGAATCAACGTTTGTATACCTAACCCTGAATTGTACCCCATATCTTTATAATAAATAAATAAAGATTTTGCTTGAAAATTTTAAACTTAATTTTGTAGTAGCAGTCTAAATCTGTAATTCTGCTACCATTTACTTTTGTTTAAAATTCCACCTGATGCTAATTATACTTAATTACTATAGTTCTTAACAGTAATTACAGTGAAAAATCTGTAAAGTAGAATTAGCTTTACTTGTTAGTAGACTGGATCTTTAATAAGAAAAAGAGACCTAACACTTTAGCAATATAGATGTCTCAGTCATAGATTATATTTAACATTTAAGCAATTTTTCAGACTAAATCATTTAGTGTTACTATAGTGGACTTCATGGTTAGTTCCATATACCTTCTGTCTCAGTTCACGTGGGCTACTATTATGATGAAACATCATAAACTGGCTAGCTTATAAATGACAAATTTATTTCTAGTTTCATATGCCTTCTGTCTCAGTCCATGTGAGCTACTATTATAGCAAAATATTATACGCTGGTAGCTTATAAGTGACAGAAATTTATTTCTCACAGTTAGTTCCAGAGACTGGGAAGTCCAAGATTAAGGTGTTGATCTGGAGAAAGCCTGCTTCCTGATTCATGGATGGTGCTTTCTAGCTGTGCCCTCAGAGGCAAGGAAGATCTCTAGAACCTCTTTTACTAGGGCACTAATTCCATTCATGAGGACAAAGCCCTCATGACCTAATTACTTTCCCCAAACCCACCTCCTAACACCAGCACTTTGGTGATTAGGTTTTAATATACAAATTTTGATACAACACAAATATTCATACCATAGCACCTTTAAAAAGTATTAACCTCACTTTATTACTATAAGGGAATGTTGAGAGGTAAGTAACGTTTACAGTTCTAAAATTTATAAATTTTAAATATTGAATACAAATGTTACCTTTGTTAGTAGGCAGTTCACATTATTCAGACCTGTCTTCCATGAAGAAAACAAATCAATCTGAGGAAAGTGATTATTTAAAAACTATTTAAAGGCGTCGAATAACAAACAATATAGCACAGAATGAATGGACCAGAAACAGGAAGAAAAGAGACCAGAGAGGTGAGGTAGGCATTTTGTGGCCTCTTTTTTTTTGAGATGGAGTCTCACTCTTGTCGCCCAGGCTGGAGTACGGTGGTACGCTTACGGCCACCCCAGAGTCGACCTGCTGGGCTTAGGTGATCCTTCCGCCTCAGCCTTCCAAGTAGCTGTAACTACAGACACACACCACCACGCCCGGCTAGTTTGTGTATGTGTGTGTGTGTGTGTGTGTGTGTGTGTGTGTGATTTATTGTAGAGTCGGGGGTCACACCAAGTGTCCCAGGCTGGTCTCAAACCACCAGCTCAGGCAATCCTCTCGCCTCGGCCTTCCAAAGTGCTGGGATTACAGGCTGAGTCACTGTGCTCGCCCTTCCCCAGCTTTTTTTTTGAGTTGGAGTCCCACTCTGTCGCCCAGACTGGAGTGCAGTGGTACACTTAGGTCTACCCCTGCATCGACCTGCTGGGCTTAGGCGATCCTTCCTCCTCAGCCTTCCAAGCAGCTGGAACCACAGGCACGCGCTGCCACGCTCAGCTAAGTTTTTATTTATTGCAGAGACAAGGCTTCACCAAATTGTCCGGGCTGGTCTGGAACCAGTTGGCTCAGGTAATCCCCTCACCTTGGCCTCCCAAAGTGCTGGGATTACAGGCTCAGCCACCGAGCCCTGCCCCCAACTTTTTAAACCAGATTCTGCAGGGGTGGGATGAAACACCTATAGCCTCACTGGGCTGGGCTAACAGTGAACGATGTCCAGAAGAATCAGGGAAGGAAGGAGTAAAACTCATTGCTTTGAATGCTCCAAAGGGGCTGCATCATAGCAGTAGGAAAAAACAGGAAGTAGCTATGACTCCCTCAGCTGGCTCAGTTTAGATTCAGCTCAATTTGTGGAAGTTGGATTGAGGAGATTCCAGGTTGCTAGTGGCTCTGGATGTCTAGCAGAAGTCAGTTTAAATCCTTCCTGAGGATAATTACATAATCTTAGTCCTCAGAATGATATTTCAACAAGCAATTTTGCAAATAAAATGTCTGTATCCATTAAAATATAATTGGGAGACCGAGACGATATGACAGCACAAAAGAGAACAAACAGTAATGGCAGACAAAAGAAAAACTGTAAAGATTCCTGCTATTTGGCCTATCAGAAAAGGTTAAAATATAAAACATTTAAAAGCATTGATCGCCTGGAAGTATTGCCTCAGCCCAGGAGATCAAGCGTGGTGAGCCCTGATCATGTCTCTACACTTGATCAAGCCTGGGGGACAGAGTGAGACCCTGGCCAAAAAAAAAAATAAAAAATAACAGCATTGATCAAATGCATAAAGCCAATGTGAAAAATTTAAAAATCATTCTTAGTATTATCTTAAATCTCCTTACATAAGCACATACAAAAAGAAAATAAACCTTTAGATGCACTGAGTTTTTAATAAAAATATAAGATTTAAGTAAAGGGAATGGCAGGGGGAATAGTTAAAGGAATTACTTGAAATTAAAATTAATTAAAAGTAGTTAAGCAATTATTAAACTTTACATAAATGATTTTCTCTATCACCAGATATACCAGTTCCTAAAACCTCCTCTAAAGCTAAAATAAAGAAAGAAAGAAAGAAAGAAAGAAAGAAAGAAAGAAAGAAAGAACCTATATTTCCTTATTCCTGCTGGGGTTTTTATCTTGACCCCTCCCTTGACTGGATTGCATCACATACTCAGCTATCGACTGGTTTAGAAGAACTAACAGTTGCTCTGTTTTGTGCATTTTTGTATTTTATAAAATGTCTTCCTGTGACTTCCAAACTAGTGTTTTGTAAGGACTCTTCCCTCCAGCAGGTGCTGGTTTATGGCTCTTCCTGATTACTCTCACCAGTGGGATCTTTCACTAGGAGTATGCCGGAAAGAACTATTGTCATTATAAGACTTGAGCGCCTACGTGGCCATGAAAGACACCTCATGGGCAGGAGATTCAATCTCTGAGTATGACAGAGTGCTAAATACTTGGATCTATATTAATTTGTACTAAGTTGTTTATTACTATCTAAAAGTTTTTAATTTTTAATATTTATTGTTTACTTGACAAGAATTGTATATATTTATGGTGTAAAACATGATACTTGGATATATGTCTACAATGTGGAATGGTTAAATTATGCTAATTAACATATGTATTACCTCATATAAATATTTTTGTTGTAAGCCCACTTAAAATCTACCATCAATGATTTTCAAACATACAACACATTGTTATTAACTATAGTTACTATGTTATACAATAGACCTCTTGAATTTACTCTTCTTGTCTAGCTGAAATTTTGTATCCTTTGACCAACGTTTCCCCAACCCTCCACCCTCTCCTGGCTATTCCCCAACCCTTGGTAATCACCATCCTACTCTATGAGTTTAACATTTTTAGATTCCACGTGTGAGTGAAATCATGTGGTATTTCTCTTTCTGTGCCTCAATTATTTCACTTACCAAAATGTCCTCCAGGCTCATCTGTGTTGTCTCTAATGATAGGATTTTCCTATTTTTAAGACTGAATAGTATTCCATTGTGTATATATACTACATTTTCTTTATCCATGAATCTGTTGATGAATGCTTAGGTTATTCTATATCTTGGCTATTGTGAATAATGCTGCAATGAACATGTGAATGCTGATATTTCCTTTACATACTAATTTCATGTCCTTTCATATACCTAGTAGTAAAATTGCTGGATTATATGGTGGTTCTATTTTTAATTTTTCAAGGATACTTCATAATGGCTGTACTAATTTAATTTCCACCAATGGTATACAAAAATTCCCTTTTCTTCACATCCTCACCAATGCTCATTATTTTTCTTATTAAAAGTTCTTGATGATTTGTCTACAAATCTCTAAATTGTGTGACACCATTGTAGAACAAAACCCAAAAAGGCTACACGTGCTATATGTATTCCAACACAGTGGAGTACATTTTGCCACACTTATGGGAGCGTCAGTACACAAAACAAAAATGTACAGCTAGTAAATTATCCCCAAATGAAGTCTTGTAACCACAACCATATCACGAAAAAAGAGTATTGACAAAACCCTAGGAACTGATACATCTGGTGATGGGGAAAATCATTTATGTAAAGTTTAGTAATTGCTTAACCTCTTTTAATTAATTTTAATTTTAAGTAATTCCTTTAACTATTCCCCCTCCCATTCCCTTTAGTTAAATCTTATATTTTTACTAAAAATTGAGTGCATCTAAAATTTTATTTTCTTTTTGTAGGTGCTTATGTAGGGATGTGTCTATGTCTGAAACAATATTTACCAAATTTAAATATTGTTACTTTTGCATGCTGGCATTTAGGTGAACTATTTTACATTCTTTTTACTTTCAGGATTACTTAAAACCTTTATGAAAAACATGCATTTTTGTTCCAAACTAATGTAATTTAAAAAAGAGTAAGCTGGAGTTTAAAGTTGAAGGGTCAAGAAACAGAGGTTTAAATATACTATGAATATTATTGAAATTTATAAAGAGAACCAGTAAATAAATAAAAATAAAATTATAATTCCCAAATATTGGGAGGTAGTTGGGAAGAGGTAATTTCTTTGACTTCTACTTTATGGAATCAGTAAATATTATATGTAGTTAGACCAAGAAATAGAGATGAACGTATATTATTTGATTATAGACCTATTCTCAACACTGCAGCTAGAATGATAGTTTTAAACATGTAAATCAAATCATGAGATTTCCTTGCACAGAGCACTTCAGTGGCTTCTTGTCCCACTTAGATTGAAATCCTGTCTGTCTCATGGCCAGCTAGTGCCTGCATGATCCAGCCAGGGCTACCTTTGATATTCCTTCTCCTCTCCATTGCTCTCTGTGCTTTTCTATATGTTCTCAGGGTCTTTACTCTGACTACTCCTTTTAAAACTGAAATATTGTCTTGTCAGCAGCCATTTCATGCAGGAAATTTTTTAAAAAAAGCACTTGGAAAAAAAAAAGAAAAAAAAAGAGAAATACACAGCAGTGTACTTAGTCTTTTATCTTCATAATATAAACAAAATGTCTTTGTTTTAAGGATGCAAAAGTCTCCATTTCCTTATGAAATTTCTGAATATATACAGTGCCTTGGGATGGGCAATTGTGACTGCCAAAAATAACTTTCTTTTGTAGAATTGGGTTCTTAAATAATTATTCTTTTTATATAATTTATATAATACATAAGTTAAATAAAGATTACCTGGAAAGTTTTGGTCTTACCTCTTACCTCTAAACCACTGTAGCGGGCACAAGCAGAAATCAATAGGACCCTAAACCTTGAATATTGTACCGAACAACTCCAGTGTGCATTGTAGTTGTCATTTCTCCAACACCCTGAGCCAATAGGGGAGCAGGCTATTGCTTCCTTGTTATAGTTGTGTGGAAATTTTGGGTGACCCCCTAATGATTTAACAGAAAGTGTGCCAAAGACTACCCAGATGACAGGAGAAACTTCTAGTAGATTTATCAACTCTGGTCAATTTTTGGATTTATTGTAGAGAGGAGGTGTTGCCAAGTTGCCCAGGCTGGGCTCCAACCCCTGGGCTAAGGCAATCCTCTTGCCTCTGACTCCCAAGGTGTTGGGATTACAGATGTAAGTCACTGCACCTGGCCTAGGAAACAGGTTTTTAAAATTCACTAATTTAGTTTTGAATCAGGGTCTCATTCTGTCACCCAGGCTGGAGTGCAGTGGCATGATCATGGCTCACCGCAGCCTCGACCTCCCGGGCTCAAGTGATTCTTCTGCTTCTGTCTTCCGAGCAACTGGGACTACAAGTGCGCATCACCATGTCTGGCTAATCTTTTTATTTTTTGTAGAGATGAAGTCTCTCTATGTTGCCCAGGTTGCTCTCAAATTTCTGGGCTCAAGCAATCCTCCTTCTCTGCCTCCCAGAATGCTGGGATTACAGGCGTGAGCCACTGTGCCGAGCCTGAGGAAACATATTTTAAAAGAGCCACATGCAACATAGTTAACCAGCCTAAATGGCAGAGAAGAGCTTTGAACCTGAGTTGGCCTAATTCTGAAGTTGGCTGTGCTCTCAACTTGCAAATTAAATCAACTCCTAATGTCCCTTTTTTCCCCCAAAAGTCAAAATCATACCTTGATCCAGGTCACAATTCCTTAAAGACTAATTTGGGGTTAAAAATAAAAAAAGGTTGATTGTATACAGAACAGATTAATTTGTCTTGAAAACTTTTAGCTAAGACTATATGGAAATAGTCATCTCAGTCATTAAATAATGATAGTAATATTGTGGCAGGAATTCTCAGTGAGGGAGAGACACAGGACACCGAGGCTTCATTGCCAGGAAGAAGCATTTATTCCAGCCAGTGCTGGCTCAGTGGATTCCTATCCAAAGGCTGAGCCTCGAACGCAGCAAGGCATTGCCTTATATACTTTTTGCTTCCCTTTCTTCACACTCTAGTCCTTTTTCTCCCTTATAAGGCAACATATTGGCAATATACATTCTGATTGGGTATTTCATAGTATAGGGTTGTAGCAGGGTTACACATGCGCTCTAGGACATGGAATATGCCACATTCCTTTCTCTCTATTCTGGCAAGGCTCCTATCTCTTTGTTCTGGGAAGGTCCTTACCACAATATTCTTGCCTAGTTCCTGCAATCTTTATAATCTCCATAACTTTTATCAGTGTTGGCTACATTCAGGTGCTTCAAATCTGTTTTTTTATTACCTGCCATGACACTGCCTACCCTCTTATGCTTTGTAATATTTTTTTTAAAAACAGCTTGAAATTCACTGTAAGATGTTAGTAGTTTTAAGCATTCCCCATCTAGTACATTGCTCTTCACAGTTTACATACACAGAAAGTAACTTTATTTAAAAATTGTACCTATATGATGGATCACTTGTATCACCATAAGAATTGCTTTCCATTAATAGATGACACTTTTACTTGTACTGGTTTTGGGAAAAATTAGAAAGGAACAAAAGGACAGCAAATAAGTGTATAGATAGTGGCAGGAAAGAAATTTGGTTTCTGGGATTATAGCCTACCAAGTCAATGTAACAGGACCTTGCCAAGGAATAGGTTTATAATATGAAGACTAGAAAGAATGCAAAGTTGAGGATCTTCTAGAGAGAGCTTAGGAATAAAGGTTGTCAAAGGTGGCAGTGGATCTGGCCATGAGTGCTGTGCTCAATCCCTCTGCTTCTCATGAAGTTAAAAGTAATTGATTGCATGTGGGCACAGACTGGCTTCATTACATAATTACAATATGTTTATGGACATAAGATGAATAAAAATTATTATATAGCCATGGGCAATGTAGTAAGATGACGGTGGTAGCATTGTAGGACTGAGCCCAGAAACCCAGAACAAACCTAATTGATATACTTGCATATGAAAGACCAATTTTTCAAGCATTTAAACTTCATTTTGAATATTTATGTAATGACACTACTGTATTAGAGTGATGTTGTTTGCTTGTTTTTATTTATGATAATACATTTTAACTTACATAAACTTCTTGGGTGAGAGTGTTCATTTTCACCAAGGTTCCAGTTTAGTCTCTAGGGTCACTTTATGAAGTCATCTTATTAGAGATGATAGTTGTATTAGAAGATACTTACACTCTATGGGTTTTGAGGATCATTCCAACTCAAAGATACAGTTTTTTTTTTCTAAGACATATTTTCTTTTCCTTTAAAGTTAGTGCATCTTGATTAGAGGATTTTTCCGGGCATCTAAATTAGTTTGAGGAGAGAACAAGACAACTTATTAGTTAGTCTTTTATAATAGTCCTTAATGTATATAATTTCTGGGTATGTGTATATAAACTACAGTATATGATTATATATGTGAGATGCAGAATAATTGTAATTATTTTCTTCATTGTCAATATGCACCAGTGCTGATCAGTTTTTTGGCAGAATTTTTTTTCTACTGTGTATTTATAAAATCTTATTAGCTCTATTATAGATGCATCCTTGCTAATGACTTTTTTTGGACATCTGCTGTACTACATGGAGTTTTAAATGAATACCAGCTCATCTGTGTCTAGTAAATCAAGACAAATCAATTTCTGAAATGGATTCCATTTTATAAGAGGGAGGCATTAATAAATTTGGTTTTAGGTATTAATTATTGATAGAGCCAATTGTCATTTTGACTCTTATATTTGCTCTCTTAGAATTTTTGTGTAATCAATGCCAATGTCTTTGCCCACATAACATTTACAAGATAATTTTGTCTTCTGTAGTGTCAGGAGAAGGCTAGAGATGTGCTACCATGTAAGTTAGAGAAGGCTGATTGTCCTCAACTTTGTTCATTATAATTCTTAATAGACACTTAGAAAGTAATCTTTCTGCATTCATGTCTTTGCACACTATACTTAAAACATTTCAATTGCAATTTAAATAATCCTTTGAATACTTTTTAAAAACTGTGACTTCCCTGGTATTATAGAATTGTCGGTGATAATGTGAATAATTAATACTTGTTGCTTTCACAGAGACTATATTCTTTCAACAGATTATTTCCTTATAAATTTGCCAAGGAAATGATAAAAAATAGCTTGTGCTCCCACTTGCAATATTTAAAAAAGCTCATATAAAATATAGAATTTAATTGTTAATGTGCTTAATATTAGCTACCTTACTGGAAGTCAAGTTTGGAATACATGAAAATCTCTATGTTCTCTTATAATAACAATAAAATAGACGATTCAGTTGACACATAATTATTTAAATGTATTTTCATATGGAAGTCATTAAAAACAGATGAGACTTATACTTTGACATATTTTTCAAAATGTTTGCAACCCAATGAAGTCAATATGATGCAAAAACAAAGCAGCTTTCTGAAATTAATATTTAATTCTTTTAGCTTTCTTTGAAATATGGCAGGTGCCAGGTATTTTGGAGAAATTACCTCCAAAGTGTACAGGTCCCCAAACAGATAATATGCCATCACTCAAAGCTGTGGAAATCTAGAAAATACTCATGGATACAGGTCTCACTTCAACTTAGGCGGTTTATAAATTTACGTGAGTATTGGGTAAGGAATTCTCAACTACACCTAAGAGAAAACTTTGTATGAAACAAGTTTAAAGCATGAATAATTTATATATAGCGCATATTCAGAAGTAGGGAGTACCCCAGGCATAGTGTGGATTAGTGATGTCAGCAAAAAGTAGAATCTCTTGACCTATCTGCTCAGTTGTCTTAGGTACCAGCTTCATTCTTTGACTAATTCCTCTTGTGGTTGTAAGATGGCTCCTGTGCATTCTGGCTATCTGCTTTCTTTTTTCATAGTCAGTATGAGACAGTGAGAAAAATGCAACCCTGAAATATTGAAGCATAAATCCATCAAATTTTGTCACATACCCATGCTTGGATCAATATTTCATGGAAATATTCTAAGGTAATAAGTTTAGACAAAATAGTGTCAACCTAAACCTAGAAACTGGGGATGGTTCGCATTCCCAGAAATTCATGACTAGGGGTAAGGTGGCGTTTATCAGTGGTCCCCAACATTTTTGGCACAGGGACTGGTTTCCTGGAAGACAATGCTCTCAAATTTCTGGGGGGAGAGAATCATCAGGTATTAGATTCTCATAAAAAGCAAGCAACCTAGCTCCCTCCCATGTGCAGTTCATAACAGGATTTGTGCTGCTACAAGAACCTCAGGGCGCAGCTGATCTGACAGAAAGCAGAGCTCCGCTCCTTCTCTGCACACCTCCTCCTGTGCGGCCGGGTTCCTAACAGGCCATGGACCTATACGGGTCCATGGCCGGGGTTGGGGACCCCTGGATCTGAACAAGATCAGGCTTCAGGTGTGTTTGAGTTCATTTTGCTTTGCTATAAAGGAATACCTGGAGGTTGGGCAATTTATAAAGGAAAGAGGTTTATTTGGCTCATGGCTTAGCATGGCTTAGCATGGCTCTGGCATCTGCTCAGCTTCTGGTGAGGCCTCAGGAAGCTTTTTCTTGTGGCGGAAGACAGAGGAAAACGGTATGTCATAGGGAAACAGCAGAAGCAAGAGTAAGAGAAGGAGGTCGCCCGCTTCTTTTAAACAATGGTCTCTCCAGTGAACTAATGGAGCAAGATCTCATTTATTCACTCATCACTGTGAGAACCACACCAAGTCATTCATGAGAGATCCACCTCTATGATCCCCTATGAAAAGATGGTAGCACTTGCTAGTACCCACCACACCAAATACTTTGAAAAGTTGAAGGGAATAAAGGTATATTAATGAGCAATATGGGGAGTAATAGTGACTATGTTTTGGGTGAAATAGTAAAAATATTTATGAGATACATACTGTTTTCATAAAACCTAAAAGTATTACCATAAAGCATGAACTAAAACTTTGATGTCCCAGGGGGTAAGGATGTGTATTTGGACTCAGGGTCAAGGTGTTTGACAGAAGGTTTGGCACTCAGTTCTGTTATAAGGTCGCAGATGACTTTCAAGTTTATTTAGATGGTCCATATGATCTATCCTTCTGAGTGCTCTGTGCATGTTAACTCATCTGATCCTTATAACCTTAAGAAGTATTTACTATTTATCATCTCCATTTTACAGATGAGAAAACTGAGCTAGAGAGAGATAAAGTGATTTGCCCAACTGGTGAAGCTGGACTTTGAATGGAGCAATATAGCTCCAGAGTTCATATTCAAAACCACATTTGTATGTTTCTTATAGTTTGAATCTAATGGAAGAGCAGAATGCCTCCAAACCTTTTCTCTGGAGTTAACTTCTGATGTTCAGGAATTGACTTGGACTTGGAGTAGATATCCCAGGGTGATTCTCAACCAAAGCCATGTATCTGGATAGAAGGAGAATCTAGAATCATGTAAATGCAAGCATTCAGGCCTGAGGTGACCTACTGTGTAGAAAAAAATAATGTCTTCTTAGAGTGAACAACTGTTCACTCTCGTGAGTGCATTCAGACTGTCACAATATAGAAGAAACCAAGCATTATTTTTGCACAGTTAAGTTCTGTGCTTATAGACAATTAACAGACAAGAAAAGCAAAGGGAGATAGAATAAATTAGAATAAATGCATTTGAAATTCAATACACATCTTTTAGAAGACTTATTATTCATTTTGTCAAAATTATTGCAAGCTGACACAAAGTGGTTACATAGACATTAACAAAATAGCCATTAGAGCCAGACTATATAGGTTTAAATCCTGAATCCAACAACCAACTAGATGTGTGGTGTTGGGCAAGATAGTTAATCTCTCTGTACTTCAGTCTCTTAATCTGTAAAATGGGGCTACTATTATTACTTTCCAGAGAGGATCACTGTGAGAATTAAATGTATATATTTTAAAAGTGTTTAGTATAGTAACTGGCATATGGTAAATGCTATACAAGTGTTTGCTACCATTCTTCTTAAAAATTGATTTACATTCTACATAAATTATGTGATTAGGATCCTATCCTTTCTACAATAATCTTTGTTTACAAATAACTTATTTTTATGATAGAGTCAGAGAGGAACAAAGAACATGTCTTGATTGTAAAAATTCTTAAGCTGGAAAAGAGACATAATATGATATTAAGGAAAAGAAAACACAATTCATCAGCAGTAAAGTCTTGCCTTTATAAAAATCTTGTCTCATAAATGATATCCTGCTTATTTTGTGGTTTGCCACTTGATTAGTGGCCCCAAAATAAAAATATATATAACAATCTAAAAAACAAATGCTTTCATTTTCTTTTGGGGAGATACAAATGTTCAGTTTTTGTGATTTGAAAGAAAGTGAGACTTAAGTTAAAGATGGTGGGAGATGATTTATGATCTGCACTTCTGGTGATACCTTCAAATCCCTTCTTCATTTGTACCTGTGATCATGCGATAATGGTTGGTCAATATCTGTGTAATATTTTAAAATTAATTACAGGTATTTTCAAACAGAGAACTGCAGCAAACCTGAAATGCAATAGAAGCTAATTTTATATCCTGTTTGTTTGATATTCAGAGTAACTTCTTACCACTATGTGAATTAATTTTTTTATTAGAAAAAAATTAGTTTTGAAAAGACAATTAAAAAAAAAAAAGTAAAGACAAAAAAGAAGGAAAGGATGCACCTTTAAATAAATCATATTGGACCAATTTGATAGCCATATAAAAATTAAACATGACCCCATTTAGCACTATATTCATTATCAATTGCAGCTGAATTGTAAGTTATACATGTCCTATATGAAACAATAAAATCAAAATTTTAAGGGCTAACATAGGAGAATGTCCTCAAGACTTGGGGGAAGGGAAATATTTCTCTTTTTTTAAATTGCAAAGATGTGGGGGTGCAAGTCAGAATTAGGTACATAAATAGTTTATGTGAATGTGAAGTTTGGGCTCCTAACTGGGAAATATTTCTTAAACAGAAAACAAAAAGTACTAACCATAAAGGAAAAAAATCATAAATTGCATTTTATTAAAATTAAAAACTTCTGCCTGTAAAATTACACTGTTAAAGGATAAGGTAAGTGATAGAATGGGAGAAGATACTCACAATAACATATCTTTCAAATAATTTGTGTATGGAATATATAATGATTTGCTACTGACATGATAATGATAGATAACTCAAAGAAAGGCAAAACACTCAATAAACACTTCACTACTGAGGATATCCAATTGATTTTTAAGTACACAAAAAGGTGCCAAACTTCATTAGTTATCATGAAAGAGCAAATTGAAAGCATAATGAGATACCTCAGTGTTACTTGAATGGCAAAACAAAAAAGAACAAAAGTTATCAATACCAAGAATTGGCAAACATGTAGCAACTAGACCTCTCATACAGAGCTGGAAGGAATATGACTTAATACAACCAATTAGGAAGCCATTTGGCTTATTTATTAGAGTTGAACACTCACGAGCTCAGGATCCATCAACATTGCCTTTGAAAAAGAAGACAATCCACTCCTGCCAGAAAGAAATATATATAAATTGTTCTAAATATGCGTTTACTACAATGGTCAAAGTATGATTACCCATGAAATCCTATAACTTGACACGATTATTTTATCCACCAATATTCATATATTTGGATATATATATATACACACATATATAATGTTATCTAGCAATGAAAAGGAACAAACTACTGTTACGTGCAATAACATAAATGAATCCCACAAGCATAGTGTTAAATGAAAAAAGCCAGACACAGAAGAGTATATACTCTATAATTCCATTCATACAAAGTTTTGAAAGGCAAAACTAATCTATAGTGATAGAAGTTAAGAGAATGGTTTTCTTTGTGTGGGTGACTGATGTTTGGAAATGGGTGTGAGGAATGCTACCAAGTTTGCTAATAATGTTCTATTGTGTCTTAATCTTGATAGAGCATTATGTATATATTGTGTATTTATGTTTGAAATGTTTATTATGCTATATACTTACATTTTATAGACTGTAGTTTATATTATCTTTCAATGGGAATATTTAAGATCTGTAGTGCCTGTGCACTTAAAACCAGAAAAAAAAATTCTGCAAACAACACGTAATTTACTGACATAAAAATGTATCTGAGGGGATGCCAATGGCCCATTATCAAGATTAATGTTTTTAAAGGACAACAAAAGAATTTGAAATTTCTGTACCAATTGATCTGATTGGTATCATTCAAGGTTTCAAATATTTATAGAACATCTGTATTGAGCCTATCATTTTTCTAGGGCTATAGATAAGTCATTTTGGATGAGAAAATATTCAGAAATAATTGAGAATTACTAGAAATTTCGGAATAAAAAAGTAAGATAATTATTTGTGTACTTACCATACTGGCATGAGTAAAATATTTGTATGCCAGCTAAATAAGCCTACAGTTCCTGCAATTCTTCAGGCTAATTGGCAAATATGACAGACAAATGCTATCAGGATAACCTTCCAATCCTTCCTCTACCTTTTTTTGATTGTCTAATCTCCAGCTAAGAATTGGTATAGATAAATCTGATTATTTTAGATTATAACATGTGCAGAGAAACAAGATGATAACCAAAATCGAGTGAGAAGAAATAGACCTGTCTTTGCATTTTAGGGTTATTGGAACAGGAGCAATGGGCAGATGGGAGGGGAGTTTATCTAGGAGGTTTTACTGTCTAAGGATAAACTGCTATAATGTCTTTGGCAGCGAATTTGCTAAGCTAGGAAATTTCTAAAACCCATCACAAGGCTAATTTAATAGATTACTTTGGAAAAGCTAAATTGGTACAGATTTTATGTGGGATTGCATAAACCATTGATACTTCAGAATGTCCTTGACATATAAATTAGACATGATATGTCTTTTTCTCATAATGAGTAGCAAAAGAGTTTTCATTCCAAGGATATAAGCATTAGATTGGTGGACTTTCTGTATATAAAAAGTCATTTCCTTCATTAGAGCATGTGATCAATTATTATGAATTTCATTATGTTTGTTCTGAGTGTCACGACTGCTCATCCAATTTATCAGTATGCCATCTTCTTGCTTGGACAGATTTCAAAGCATCTTAGTCTTGATAATGGGCCCTGGGTATAAATATGTTGAATAATCTTAGTCAAGTATATCCAGATAAAGAGTAGACAAATGCATTCACCTTAGCTGGACTGTTTTCTATGCAAAAATTGCATGTTCTACCCTACTTATAAAGCATCAGTTGAATATGTAAATTCACCAACTTGGACAGTAAATTTCAAGACCTCTACTTTCTACCATCTTCTGTGGGCCACAGTGTTCCTTAATAAAGTCAGAACTTCCTTTTTGTCAGAAACAATATGACCCTCACCAATAGTTATTTGTAACGCATATTTTTGTTTTTACGGTACTGTTTCATAAACACAATGGTTATTCTTATTATTATGAATATTTATTTGAAAACATGCTTGTGAGCCACAGAAAATAAATTTAGACATATAGGCTATAGTAAAGGGCTCTTGAGTGTGGTTCCTCAGTCCCCTTACCCCTCATCTTCACTGCTTCAGCATTCTAGAACTTTCTCACAAGCATGACTTCTGCACAAAGTGGAGGAGATAAGGAACTGACCCCTAAAAGAGTTCTTAGTCATTCTTAGCAGAGCAGCATAATTGGGAAGATCTTGAGTTGAGGATCACACATGACTGGGTTCAAATTTCAGTGTTAACACATACTTGTGGATACCGGTGCAAATTTTTTAACCACTCAGAGCCCCAGTTTACACAGCTATACAACCTTCCTCATAAGTATACTATGAGAATTAAATGGAATAAAGTATGTAAACCCATTAATACAATGTTGTCTTTTAATGGGTATTCAATAAGTGGCTGGCTACCTGGGATGAAATCTTGGGTGCACAACTTACTATGTGTGTGACTGTGCGTAATCACTAGACTTCCTTAAGACTTGATTTTCTTATCTGTTAAATGAAGAGAGCTAACAGGACCTACTTTCAACATTGTTGGGAGCAAGTAACAAGATGATCGACTTTTAGCTCTCCCACACCATAGAACAGGCTTATTATGTGTTACCGACAATAATTGTGCTGCCTATATTTTTCTTTATAGTAAGTAACACAAGAAACAATGCAGGCTATTCATTATTTCCTCTCATTCCTCATCCCTTACCTGACTCGCTTGGAGAAGAACATCGATACTTTTAATAATGACAAGATATAGTTTACACACTTTCTATATGGCTTTTGACCTTAAAAAATGACTTAACATCTCATTGCCTCTACATTATCATCTGAGAAATAAGGACAACAGCACCCATTTCTTAAGGTTATTGTAAAGTTATTATTTTCTATTAAAGAATAAAAGGGAAAGTTCATAGAACAGGATTTGGTATGCAGTAATACCTTATTAATGTTAGCTTCAAAAAAGTGTATTCACATATATATCTAATTTGACTGTGACAGGTGTTTGTCTAGGTGAGACTCTTTAGTGAATACTAAGACACATAGAACGTTTTAAGAAATCTACACTAATAGAGGTCAATCAGGGCCACCTGAACATTTAACTTGAACTGGTTTTGGCACGGACACGTCAGTGTGCTTTTCAGGAGTTAAACAGCCCTCCTGCCTAAACTTAATCCTTCTCCACCTATCTGTCAATCCCGAAAGTAGGTAACAATGCAGGCACTCCTGCAATGATTCAAATTTAAACAACAGACTTGAGAGTAGATGAATTTATTAGGACATCTCCTGAGAGTTTTGACAGGAGACGTAGGAGGGGGCTGGATAAAGCAAAGCATCTTAAGACGCCTGAAGACAAAGCGTCTGAGTGCCTGATGAGGCAGACAAGGACACCAAAAAGGGAGAAGGACCTAAATTGAAAAGCTAAAAATGCTAACATGACACATGTCACCTACTTAGCATGTTTGCCTGTGGCTCACCCCAAATGTCATCTCCTTCTTGATGGACAGACTTCCTAACTGCATTGACAGCTCCTCTGAGGATGTTTTGGGTTCTCTCACTATAGAAAGGACATCCTCATATGTATACCAGACCATTAAGATGAAATGTGTACTATCCCTTTGAAAAATATTATTAATTCTAAATAAGCCAGAATCCCAAATGTGCTTAATTAGCTTCTGATACAATGTCATCGGAGAAAAACAGCAATTCAAAAACAAGTCTTAAGTAAAATGAGGGTGACAATCATGCCTGATGTATTTTGGATGTATCAATTAAAATAATCATTCTTTCAATTGCAAAAATTGTTTGGAAAACAGAAAAAACTTCCAATATCACCTTTATGTGCCCCAACTCAAGAGTTCCAGATTTTTCACTAAACAGGCATGGAGTATTATGTTAGAGTGTATTGTGCTTTCAACAAGCAGCCGTCATCTGCAAGTCTATGTGAAGGGTTGTTATGGAAGTTGTTCTGGTTTTTTTTTAGCTGATGTAGAAGAATCAAAATAAGCAGACATAGCTTTTTTCCTGCTGTGCATTTACTATGCCCTCACAAGATGACCTGTAATTAGATTTTGGTTGGAGACAAAGACTGAAAGAGAAGAAGGAGTCAAGAGTAAGGAAAGAGATGGCAAAGGTCCCTTGGACATAAGGAAAAACTGGGTTTTTAAGACTGAGAAAGGACTAGAGGTTTGAGGGTGTTTCATCTCCAATCTTGTGTGCAGTGTTTTGGATGGGAGAGGCACAAGGTGAGTGTGATTGCACTGCCTAAGGCTTAGGTGGGCAGAAAGGACCACTGGAGCAAGAATGTCAGACATAGCAAAGGATGAAGAGTGGGACACAACAGCTGCACTGGTAGCAGGAAGAGTAGCACTAAGACACTGAGGGCCTGTTTTCCATTTTCTTTCAGCCCTTGTCTTCCATTTTCTAAGTATCATAAAAGCTCCCCAAATTCTTGTGAGACTCTAGAGAGAGAGAGAGGATCCCCCAAACATGGTGGAGATTAGATTGTCCATACTCTGTTAAATGGGCTCAGAAGCATATTCAGTTTGATTTAGAAAACAGAGGAATCTTTTTTGCACCTAAGTATTGTGGAGTAGTTTCTTTCCTATGCTCTATGAGGACAAGATCCACGTGTCTTTTTTATCACTAAATTGACATCAACTGGCAGAGTACCTGGTATGTGGGTTCTTAACAAATATTAAAATAAGTGGAATAATTAAGTTGAAATATAATAGAATTTAAAAGACAGTTGAATTCAGATTTTGGTTCTGATATTTTCTGGGTGAAGGTTTGGCATAGGACAGTTTCTCAACCTTAGCATTAAGGTTGGATGTTTCGATTAAAATTCTCATTTTGGCCATTGCTTTGCTAAACTCTGGTCTGGCTAGAAGGCTCTTTGAGCTATGACCGCCATGTTTTCCTAGTTTTGATCCTCTCCTTTTACCATGGGAATGTGAATCTCCTCTCTCTCTTTCATTTACTTTCTAAATAAACTGTATTTTCCAATCTAAAAAAAAAATTCTCATCCTTTCAACAGTAAGAATTGCTAGGAAAAGAGAGGACACTTCCAAATCACCTTTATTGTTTTAACTCAAGAGCTCCAGATTTTTATCCAGATACTGTGTTTGTGTGTGTGTGTCCCTCTGTGTGCCCTAGAATGTTTAGGATATCCTTGGCCTCTGCTCAGACTGTATAGGAAAAATTAAGCATCAGAAAATTAGAGCTGAATTTTGCATGTGAAGTTGACTTTCCACAAGTGATTTTGTTAAAACCAAGGTGGTTGTTTTATGGGACTATCTGGTTTTCTGAGCTCATTTATCAAATAGTTTTATAAATGAATTTTATGTGTCTGGAATTTTCTAATATGAGGCAATGATATTTTAAAAGGAACATCAGATTCAGATATATACGATCAAGAATTGAATTCTAGCTTTGCCACTTACTACTTTATGGCACTTTTAACATTTTTTGCTCAATTTTCTTGTCTGTATTTGGAAAATAACTAAAAACACTTTACAGATATTAGCGAAAATCAAGGTACATGAAAACACTTATTTGTTAACCCACATCGATTATTCCTGTTATGTACCAAATACCTTTTAAATACAAATGCCTCTGAAGACAGACTAAAACTGAGCAAATCAAAATCAAATTTCTCATCCTTGCTCATATATCCACTGTAGATATGGGTAAATTGTAAATTCATGGAAAATATGTTTTCCAAGCAGCCATAGCTGCAAGATTCTTTCCATGTTTAGACTTAAAGGGAGGTTTAAAGGTTAAAGAATCTAGTCAGGGGAGTCAGGTGAAATTAGTCCAGAAGTCAGAGTATAGTTTTATAGGTAGAGAGGCCTGGTCTCATGGAGGTAGTATTTTGACAGATGGGAAGATATTCTGGTCGGTTTCCAGTACTCTCTGGCCAAACAAGGACTTTTGGGTAATATGGCAATCCTTGGTGTTTGGAATCACAACTCTATCACTGAAGGTGTGGGTGGTCCTGGGAAGACACTCATTCCTATGCTAACCAGGTCCTGGCATTTTGATGAGAAGAAGGCACGGTTCTGTGTTATCAACCGTGGGAACGTCTTGTCTAATCTTAAGGAAAATTAAATAATAAAGACTTGATAGTGAAATGAACAACTGCTAAAGTATAGGTCTGGGGTTACACTGATTTTGTTTTACATATTGATTTACAGTTCTTCAGGAGACATATACTCCTATAAAATTAATAATATACTTCATCTCACCATTCTTACTTCAATCTTGCCTTTCAAAAAGTTCTTTATTCTTATAATTTAAAATAAAAATCAGTAATATTCAAAATCTATTCTATAGCTTGAAAATTTTGGTCTAAGAAATAAGGATATTGATTATCTGGACATGATGATATGTGACTGTAGTCCCAGCAACTCAGGAGGCTGAGGTGGGAGGATCACCTGAGCCCAGGAAGCTGAGACTGTGGTAAGCCATGATCATGCCACCACACTCAAGCATGGGCAACAGAGTGAGACCTTGGCACAAACAAACAAACAGAAGTTAGGGTATTGTATAACTATTGTCACAACTAGAACTGTCCAGTATTGTAAGCACCTCTATTGAGATTAAAGCAAAAATAATTAGGAGGAATAATTCACCATATCAACCTGTAAAAGTTAGGCTAGTCCATTAGAATCAGTTGAGGAGGCTTTAAAACTTATCACACTAGACCCTACCCTGAAGAGATTCTGACTTAATAGTTCTTGGATGAGACCCAGAAATCTTTGTTATTTACTTAAAACAAAACAAAACAAAACAAAAAAACTCCCAGGTGATTTTAATGCTCAATATGTTTTTTTGAGAAGTATTACAAAATAACATTTTAGATGCTTGGAAATTTTCCTTTGAATTGTATTTGATGCTCTTAAATGGCCCAGTGAAGCTTTAAAAAAGTTTTTTAGACCAGTTGCTTTAGAGCTTAAACTTCCATATGGCAGTTTTATTTTTCTCATGTACCTCAGAAATCAACCATATTCATTTGTCAGAATATAAATCCATAAACCTCAAAGCAGGGAGCTTGCTTCTGTGCTTCATGTTTATTATTCTGCTTCACCTAAAATGCCTCTGATGCGATTATATCTCTCCATCAATAGGCAAAGGACTCTCTGCAGATTTTGAAGGTTGAATTTTACATTCCTATTTTGGGCACACTTTGTTCAAGCTTATTATGGTGTAATGACCATCTGCCTGCCACAGTGGATAAGTGCTAGGTACCACCTGCACTTTCAGCAGACAACTCTTTCCCTTCCTCTAATAAATATGAAGAATCTGGCAGAAAGGGGCTTATAAGTGCTGTCATAACTCTCCTCTGAATGCCTGTTTTGGGTCATCCCATTCATAAAGCTGAATGATTATGATGAAATAAAAAGATCATGGACTTTTTATTTGAGTTTGAATTCAAGCTTTGTTTTCTCATTCGTTCATTCATTCAACAAATATCTACTGTCAACTATGTGCCAGATGCTTTTCTTGGGCATAGACGTAGAAAACATGAGACTGTGTCTTCAAGTAATTCATAGATTTGCTTGTGAGAAAACGTCAAGCAAACAATTATTACACAAAGACATAAGTGTCAGAAAAGATGGAAGCACAGGGTGGAAAATCTAAATAGGTAGACAAAACATAAATTTGGTATTGGGGTGGGCCTAGTTGGGAGAGTGTTGGAATTTTTAGGTGTTTCCTGGAGAAGATTTGCTCTCAGTTTAAGTTCTAAAGGAATTTTCAGCTGTGGGAGAGGAAACATGGGGGTAGTTCAGTCCAAACAAATATTTGTGTGGCATGTTTGAGGAAAGTCAAGCAACTTAGAACGATTGAAGAAAATGTGTGTGAGGAGAAAAAGGCTAACAGGTGAGACTAGAGAACTAGGCAAAAGCTATTCTTTTAGAGCCTGTGGACTCTATTCTGAAGACAATGGAGAATGATTGTCTGGGGGGTGACATGATCAGATTTGCATCTTAAGTCACCTTGAGGAAAGACATGATTTAGCAGCCTGTGGAACTAGACTGAAAAGGCAGTGGTGCTGGTAATGGTAGTGAGGAAATGGATTTTAGAGGCATTTAGGAAGTTGCTCTGGCTGGACTCTTATGCTTAATCCCACACGTGTAAAGGAGACGTAGTAATTTAGGATGTCTTGCAGTTTTTCAGCTCAGGAAATAGGTTGAATGACATTGTCCTTCACCAATTTAGGGAGTACAGGAAGAGGAACACTTTTTTTCAAAAAGCAGGATTTATTGAGAGGACAGAAAAGCTCCCACAGTGGGAGGAGACCTGAAGGGATTGCCCAGGAAGAGGAACACTTTTGAGGGAAGAGGAACACTGTTCTTTGAGAGGCTTTTTTATAAAGACTTATTCTTTTTATAAAGACTTAAGTCACCAGATGGCATGAGTTGAATTTCCCATGTATTGTAAAGATAAAAGTAAAAATAACATCAACTCACAATCACCAAAGCAAAATGTATTAAGATTCATCAGATGAAATGTTTTGCAGCAGAAATATAAAATTATAGAAACACATGAAGATGCATTTCCCATACCATGGCTACCAAGCCATCCTGGGTTGCATATGACTTTCAGAAGTTGGCTGGAAAAATAAATTAGAAAGAGAAGACTGATCTTGGGCAGCGTATAGATGCACCTTCTGACCTGGAAATTCTCCCAATGATGTGCATGAATTCATTTTAAAATGTCTGTGGAATTAAAGGTTGCTACATGTCCATTGACCTGAACAGATGCTAGGGTCGGTTCAATTTCTAGCAAACTAATGAGTGGTCTATGAAGTATTTTGAGACTAGGCATCAGACAGCATGGAAAGTCTGGGATTTTGATGCTTACCAGGGTTATAAGTGGGTATGAAACACACAAGGGTAGATTGTGATAGATGACTTTACATATATGAGGCCTGTGTCTTTATCTTCATCAGTGACCCTATCCTAACCTTGTTTCTGGGAGCCAGGTTGATTTCTCAGATTGCAGGAGCCCATTTTTTTAGTTTAAGCATTGACGATATGGCTTTGAGAAAGGTTCAAGGGGCAATTGGGAATATAGGTCTAGCATTCAAGATGGTTGTCCAGGTGGTTTTTTAGGAAGACTTTTCTGTATGTTTTGTGAACTTTAAAATGACTACTTTTGAGATTTTGGACTTATTTTTCCTCAGTATTTTAAAGAATATGTCATCATCTACCCAGTACTAAGTTATAAAGTCCTTTGAAAGGCCATTATAATTTTATCATTTTAAGTCTAACTACACTTAAGTGAAAAAGCACTAATATTTGGATTTGTGATAGCACTTATAGATTTTTATGTTGAATGGGCAATAAAGAAATTCTCATATAACTTAAGTGTTTTTACAAGTGGAGAAACATAATTCATGCAGTATACAAAACCTTTCTAAAATACTTAATTATTTTGAAATGTTTGTAAGAGTTTAAATACTACCTATCAAACTTTCACATATACAGGTACTATATTTTGTGCTATGTATAATCAAGCAAAAAAAGACATAGTCTTATTTTTTAGAACATTGCAGTCTAATAAGAAGTTAAAAAGATAAGACAGAGAGATGAATATTCCAAATTAAAAGATATGGGGGTCAATGTTAGATGCACCAACATAGCTAACCAAATTGTTAGATGTTGGCTATTTGATATCAAATATTACTAATTTAAGCAGGCAATTTACATGTGGAATTTCAATATTAATTGCTAGTGATTAATAGTTAGAGAAAGTATTATTACTTTTTTTTATAGAGACAGAGATGCTTTTTCTATTGTTCAAGACAATTTTGAACTCAACAATTTTGATGCCTTTTGTGGTGCTTCTCCCATTTTTTTTTGTTTCCCCTCTTCCACACTGGCAAAACATTTCCCTTTGAGGACCTTTTTCATCTGGGGAAGCAGAAAAAGTTGCCCAGACAGGTCTTGAACTACTGGGCTCAAGCAATCCTCCCCACCTCAACTTCCCAAAATACTGAGATTACAGGTATAAGCCACTGTGCCCACTCAACATTATTAAATTTTTACCCTGATATGATTTCAAAATTTAAGCAGGTCTTTTGCAAATAGCCATTATGAAAATGAACAAACAAAAACAGAGCAAAGATTCCCAAATCATGTTTTTACAGTTTCATTCTGTTTTCATCCTCGCATCCTCACAGGTAAATAATATTGCAACCTTTTAAGTTAAGTTGTCTTGAACTTGAACTAACTTTTAGTTGGCAACTGGCAAAACACTTTAAAAAACAAAGAGGAAGCCGGGCTCGGTGGCTCAGCCTGTAATCCTGCGCCTTTGGGAGGCTGAGGTGAGTGGATTGCCTGAGCCCGTGGATTCAAGACCCACCTGGGCAACTTGGCGAGACCTCATCTCTACAATAAATCAAAAAATTAGCTGGGTGTGGTGGTGCGCGCCTGTAGTTCCATCTACTTGGAAGGCTGAGGCAGAAGAATCGCCGGAGCCCAACAGGTCGAGGCTGCGGTGGCCAGGAGTGGCCACTGCACTCCAGTCTGGGCGACAGTGAGACTCCAACTCAAAACAAAACAAAACAAAACAAAAAACAAAGAGGAGTTCACACTGCTTGAGAGTACCCAGTAGATCTTCTCCCTCCCCACTTAGGGTCTAAATGTAAAGACCTTTAATGTTTAATTATATCCTGGCAGCTTTGCTGGCAATGTGAAGATCATCACTTTCTTCTGGGAGACTTGTATAATTTATGCAAATAAGGCTTATCATTATACTTTCTTCAGTTCTTTTAGAGACTGTGCAATGACTTTACTCCTAATTCCTCTTCATTGTATATGCATTTAATTCTTGTTTATGATCAACAGATAAAAAAATTAATTGTACTTTAAAAGTGGCTAAATCTGCATAGAGTTTGAAACTATTGGTCAGACAGAAGGATTTAGGGGTCTTTTGGGCCAGAAGAAGCTTTTATGAAGTTTCTTTGGCTTAATGAAGCTTTTTGGCACCAGGAAAAGGTAGAGGATTAAAGAGGAACTGAGTGCCGCTTCCTCTGGGCAAATAATATTATTTCCTGGTGACATTTTTCTTGGAAAATGTCACTTGGAAAAAGTGTTATGACTAAACAAGTTGCTTACTTATTTGTGTATTAGCTCACTTTTAGGAAAAAAGTAAGAGGCAAACATAAATCTATTTTTTTTTTTGCATTCCTATTATAAGTATTCAACTAGTACCACTGAGCTTCGTTAAGTGCCAGGAAGTGGTTTGATAAGGTAGATCTAAGAACAACACTTTAAATAACAGAGGTAAAATCTCTGCTGTTAAAAAGATTATAGTTTCTTGAGATTTTAAGCGATGTCTTTGTTACTTATGAGGGGGGACACCCAAAAAACCTGGAATTTATTTATAAAAAATATATATTTATTCTTACATGCTTAAGCTTCAGTCACTTTCAAGATGCTTTTCCTATTGTTCAAGACAATTTTTGAACTCAACAATTTTGATGACTTTTAGTGCTTCTGTCATTTTTTTGTTTCACCTCTTCCACATTGGCAAAACATTTCCCCTTGATGACTTTTTTCACCTGAGGAAGCAGAAAAAGTCACTCAAGATGGGGCAAAATCAGGTGAATAGTAAGGGTGGGGCATGGGGGTCATGTTGTTTTTGGTCAAAAACTGCTGATCACTCAGTGCAGTGTGGACAGGTGCATTGCCATGGTGGAACAAAGTCACCTGTTTGCCACAACTCAGGAAGTTTCTTTCACAAATCACGATACAACTTTCTCAAACAGCCAGATAAAAACTTTAGTTGACTTGTTTTGATCTGAGTGTACTACAAGGAGCCTACACTCCAAAAGATAATTCTGGGCTTTTGGGGGGAATACCCCTTCATATTTACTTTTCTTTTTCCTTCCTTCCTTCTTTCCTTCCTTCCTTCCTTCCTTCCTTCCTTCCTTTGTTCCTTCCTTCCTCTTTCCCTCTCATTTTGTGAGCTTTGTTGAGATTTAGGAGGAACTGGGCACATCGATTTCACTTCATTTTTCTTCTTTACTCTTTTGGGATTCTCACTAACTGCAGTATGTTTACTGCATAAAAAATACTCTAAGAACCTCAAGTGTGATGGGATTTATATTTGAAATTACCCTATTTCATTTGAACTAAGATGTGTTGATGCTGGAGCCTCTTTGATCTTCATAGAATTTGTCAGTGGAAGGTATAAAAAATTGTGTATGTGTGAAGAATTGAGGTTGTCTTGTGCTGTCTGTGGCAAATGGTAAGACTGTCTAATTCTGGGTTTTGGTAATAGGGAGACCATTTCTGCTACAAGCTTAAGCCAACTTAATGATGAAGTTAACATCTTGATCTTCATTTATCTGTTTTTAAAAAACAATTTTGGTCTCACTTTCAAATAATTTAGAACTTGGGCAGGGAAAAAGGATGCTATCATTGGTTCCCCAGAACACCAGCATCTTATGACTGTGTCAGGAATATTAAGAGATACCTTTAGGTAAGCAAAAAAACTTTGAGTATTTTAAAGATGTATTGATGCTGGTGCTTTCTTAATCTGAATAGAAGTAATCAATGGAAGGTTTAAAAAATTTTCATGAATGTTATGTGGTTAACAATGATTATAATAATGTCTCTGATTATAAAATTTATTCCAAGGCAAGGCATTGTGGCTTACACTTGTAATTCCAGTGATTTGGGAAGCCAAAACAAAAAGATTGCTTGAGGCCAGAAGTTTGAAATTAGCCTGGCCAATATTGAGACCCTCATTTCCTCATTTCTACCAAAAAAAAAAAAAAAAGGATTAATCAAGCATGGTGGCAGCACAGTCCTGTAGTCTGAGGTATTCTGGAGGCTGAGGCTGGAGGATCACTGGAGCCCAGGAGTTTGAGATTACAGTGAACTGTGATTGCACCAATGTACTCCACACTGGGCAACAGCATGAGACCTCATCTCTAATCAATAAAAATAAAAAATAAAATGTATTCCAAATTCAGAAAGGTAAAAATATAAATTTTTAAATTTTTATTTTAAAGATGTGGGGTGCAATTCAGGATTAGGTACACAAGTGGCCATAATACAGGTAGCAAACATCTTTAAAAGCAAACATCTTAGAATTGATGAGATCTGTAGGTGACTTGCATATTATTGGAAGTATTAAAATAATTAGACTCTCAGGCATCCTGGAAAAATTTGTAGGACAATATAGGGCTAATTCACTAAGAAATCTGACACATTTAGAGTTGTCAGAAGCAAGAAGCTACTGCTACCACTGTGCTTGCTTTTAATACTCAGAAAACTGGAAAATGGACATAAATTCTCCTCAACAAAGACTTATATTTTGGCAATAAACATCAGGTAATAGCCATAGAAGGCGATCTTTGCCTTATGTTTACTTTCCCTGTCTCCACAAGAGTTTACCTAACTGGTGGGACTTAATGTGCATCGACACTTGCTTCAAGGGAATTTGGTAGAATGTGGACTGTAGCCTTCCATTTTCTCTAATTAGAAATATAGATGAAGATTGAGTGAATGAATCTTCAATATTTAGTACCTTAAGCAAAAGTGAAAGTTTCAGAAAGTGTTGAACAAGTGGATCTTAGAGTGCAGGTTTTTGCGATTTTAACTTGAACTACTTCAAACAACTGAGGTGCACCTAAATAACACATAGGAGCACCAAGAGTGAGTTAGCAGATCCAGGTCAGGTGCTCAGTCTTAATAAGTGGGTGCAGCCGAGGAAGGGGAGATTCGAGGGAAAAGCCTGCCTCATGGGTAGGACTATCCATTGCAGGACTATGAAAGCAGACAGGATTTTGTGAGCAATATGCTATTTTCACAGACCCAGAAGTTACTGATTTCAACTTTCTCACTATGGGACATCTTACATACAAAGTTTAGGTGATATAAGAAAATAAATCCCAGCCAGGTGCGGTGGCTCAAACCTGTAATCCCAGCACTTTGGGAGGCTGAGGAGGGAGGATTGTCTGAGACCAAGGGTTCGAGAGCAAACTTGGCAACTTGGTGAGACCTTGTCTTTACAAATCAAAAAATTAGCCAGGTGTGGTGGCTCGTGCCTGTAGTTCCAGGTACTTGGAAGGCTGAGATGGAAGAATCACCTGAGCCCAGCAGGTTGAGGCTGCGGTGGCTGTGAGTGCGTCACTGCACTAGCCTGTGCAACAGAGTGAGACACCAACACAAAAAAAAAAAAAAAAAAAAATCCCAACTAGAATTGAAAAGAGAAAGCAAAAAGATTGGTATTTAATTCCAAGAAATAGTGCTGAAATGTTGTAGAACATAAGAGAGATCAATTTCAGAAGTAGGTAAGTTTACTAGAAATTAATTTGTCTCCTTTGTTTACTACAGAAAAAGAACAGAGGGAAATAAATCACTAGAGGCGTTTCATATGTCCACAGAAAAAGATGGAACAGAATGAAAAGCTCTTAGAATGGGAAATGTGGCAATGCACAGAAAGACGTGTCTTGTGAAGCACGTGAGGGAAATGTTAGTCCTCTAGGCCCCAGGAGCATACCTACAGAAGCATTAAGAGCAGCTTCCATTTGGCAATCTGCTGTGGGTAATTCTCCAGCTGAAAGGATTGCAGGATGAGAGATAATTATCTCCCAGAAGACATAAGCAATTCCAAAGCAAGTGGTAATGGCAGCAACTGCTGCGGCTTAGGGTGGAAAGTGTCTACTCCCAAGATGTGATGGGTTTGAGAATGTTAAAGCCTAAAATAAGACTGAATGGGATTGTCACCACTGTAAACTTCTAAACTTTCCAGGAGGCAGACAAGTCATAGATGCCACTGTCAGAAGTATATACGGCAGATGCCTCCCCTGATATGATAAATAGACATAAACTGTTTTGCTAGAAATTTTTCTCAATTAAATTTAAGGTTATAGTTCAAAGACTCCAGATATCTGGCAAACTAATTGGCAACCTGATGGGATAAACAATTTTTTTTTCTAGCAAAGACAATACATCTGATTTTTCTAATCATTACTTTACTTTTACTTTTTAATAGACTTTATTTTTTAGAGCTGTTTTAGGCTCACAGAAAAATTGAGCAGAAAGTATAGAGATTTCCTATATATTCCTATCCCACACATGAATAACTCCCATCAGAGCTATACATTGGTTTTAGTTAATGAACCTACACTGATGCATTGTTATCACCCAAAGTCCATAGTTTACATGAGGCTTCACTCTCGGTGTTGTACATTCTATGAGTTTTAACAAATGTATGACATGTATCCACTGTTATAGTATCATAAAAAAAATAGTTTTACTACTCTGCTTTGCCTGTTCATCCCTCCCTCCACTCTAATCCTTGGCAACCATTGGTTTTTTAAACGTCTCTATGGTTTTGCATTTTTCAGAATGTCAAATAGTTAGAATCATCAAGTACGTAGATTTTATAGATTGGCTTCTTTCACTTATTAATATGCACTTAAGGCTCCTCGCTTCTTCCATGTCTTTGCATGGCTTGACAGTTTTTTTGTTCATTTCCTTTTAGTGCTGAATACTATTTCATTGTTCACATGTACTGCACTATATTTATCCATCAACTACGGAAGGACATCTTGGTGGCTTCTAACTTTTGACACATTTGAATAAAGCTGTTATAAACATTTATGGGCAGGTTTTTGTGAGGACATAAGTTTTCAGCTCATTTAGGTAAATACCAAGGGGTATAATTTCTTGATCATATGGTAAGAGTATGTTTAGTTTTCAAGAAACTGCCAGACAGTCTTCCAAAGTGAATTACCATTTTGTATTCCTGCCAGCAGTAAATGAGGGTTCCTGTTGCTCTTTGTCCTTGTCAGCATTTGGTGTCATCAGTGCTTTGGAATTTTGCTTTTCGAAATTTTTGTTAGTTGTGTAATAGGACCTCATTGTTTTAATTTGCGATCCTCTAATAACATTATGCTAAGTAGTTTTTCATATGTTTATTTGTCATCTGTATGTCTTCTTTAGTGAAGTGTCTATTTAGATCTTTTACCCATTTTAAGAGAGAATTGTTTGTTTTTGTATTGTTGAGTTTTAAGAGTTTTGTGATATTTTAGGTAACAATTATTTTTTAATGTTTTTTGCAAACATACTCTTTGACCATGTCCTTTGCAGAGCAGAAATTTTTAATTTTAATGAAATCAGCTCATTGGGTCTTTTTGTCATGAATAATGTCTTTGGTGCTGCAACTAAAAAGTTTTTGCTAAACCCAACACCATCCAGATTTTGTTCAATGTTATGTTCTAGGAGTATTGAAGATTTTTATTTTACATTTGGATCAAGGACCCATTTTGAGTTAATTTTTTTAAAGGGTATAAAGTCTGTTAAAATTTTTAAATTTTTTTTGCATGTGTACGTCTAATTTTTTCTGCATTATTTTTTGAAAGCAATATCCATTTTGTATTGAATTGCCTTTGCTTCTTTGTCAAAGATCAGTTAAACATATTGGTATAGATCTATTTCTGTACTCTCCATTCTGTTCCATTTATATATCTATTGTTTTGTTGATCTAGTAGTCTAGTGTTATAGCAAGTCTTGAAATCAGACTTCCAACTTGGTTCTTATTTTTCAGTATATGTGGCAGGTCTTTGGCTTGTTCATATGAACTTTGGAACCAATTTACCAATATCTACAAAGTCATTAGCTGAGATTTTGATTGGAATTGTAGTGAATGTGTAGATCAACTGGGAACAATTGACTTTTTAACAGTCCATAAACATCCCAAATCTATGCATGGAATATCTCTCCATTTGTTTAGCCATTCTTTCATTTCTTTCAGAATGTTATATTTTCCTGCACATGATTTTACTTTAGTAAACTATAGATTTTTATAGATATTCTCTATGAAGTTGAGAAAGTCCTCCAATATTCTTGAGAGCTTTTATTATGAATGGGTGTTAGATTTGTTTAATGCTTTTTCTGCATTATTGGTAAAATCATGTGTTTTTCCTTCTTTAGCCTGTTGATGTGGTGAATTACACTGGTTTACTTTAAGTGTTGACTCAGTCTTGCATATCTGGGATAAATCTCACTTGATTGTGGTGTACAATTTTTTTTTTTAAAGCTGTTGTTAAATTCAATTAGCTAATATTTTGTTGAGAATTTTTACATGTATGCTTATGAGATTTATTGGTCTGTAGTTTTTCCTTCTGTGATATCTTTATCTTGGTTTGGTATTAGGGTAATACTGACCTCATAGAATGAGTTAGGTCATGTTTCTATTGCTTCTCACTTCTAGAAGAGAGTGAGTGTGGATAATCGATATTATTTCTTCCTTAGCTGTCTAGTATAATTTCCTATTGAACTCATCTGGGCCTTATGCTTTCTTTTTGTGGAAGGTTATTATTGATTTAATTTATTTAGTAGATTCAGCCAATTTAGATTATCTGTTGCTCCTAGTTTGGTAATTTGTGTCTTTCATCTGAATTGGTACCTTTCATCTAAATTGTCAAATTTGTGTATTCTGTTATTGCTCTTGCTAATGTCCAGGAAGTCAGTAGTGATTATCCCTCTTTAATTTCTCATATTGGCAATTGGTGTCTTCTCTCTTTTTTTTTTCTTGATTAGGTTGACTATCAGTTTATTGATTTTATTGAAATTTTCAAATAACCCTCTTTTGGTTTTTGTTAATTTTCTCTATTGTTTTCTTGTCTTCAGTTTTATTATTTCTGTTCTATTTTTTTTTTAGCATTTTCTTTCTTCACTTGTCTTAGGCTTAAATTGCTCTTCTTTCTCTAGTTTTCTTTTTATTAACATTTAAATTTTTTATTTTAAAGATGTGGGGTACAATTCAGAGTTAGGTATACAAATATTCATTATGCAGGTACCCTTGTTGAAGAGGTGTGCCCCCCTCCCCAGGTAGATTCCCACTACTGCCAATCCCACCTTCCCGCCTTCCCCCCCACAGTTTCTCACTACTGCCAATCATTTTCTTATAGTATTACGATAGTTGTTCAAGGTCCGTTTATGAGTGAGAACATGTGATACTCAGTTCTTCAGTTCTGTGAAAGATCACCCGGTATTATAGACTCTAAGTCCATCCAGGTTGCTGTGACGTTCATGATTTTGTCCTTTATGGCTGCCTAATTTCCATTGGGTATATGCACCAAAATTTTTTTAATCCAGTCCTTTTTTGATGGGCAGCACAGTTGGTTCCATGTTCTTGCTATTGTGAACAATGCTGCAATAAACATACATGTGCAGGTATTTTTTTTATAGAGTGATTTGAGTTATTCCAGGTATATTCCCAGTAGGGGGATTGCAGGGTCATATGGAAGGTTGATTTTTAGAACTTTTAGGAATTGCCACACTGTTTTCCACAGAGGCTGTACTAGTTTACACTCCGACCAACAGTGTACAAGTGTTCCCTTTTTGCCACATCCTCTCCAGCATCTGTTATTTTTTGAGTTATTGATGATGGCCATCCTGACTGGAGTTAGTTGGTATCTCAGTGTGGTTTTAATTTGCATAATTGATGACTAGTGAGGCTGAGCATTTTTTCATGTCTCTGTTGGCTGCTCGTATGTCTTCTTTTGAGAACTGTCTATTCATATCTTTTGCCTACTTTGTAATGGGGTTGTTGTTTTTTTCTTTTTAGCATGTTTGAGTTCCTTGTGGCTCTTAGATGCTAGGCCTTTGTCAGACATACAGTTGGCAAATATTTTTTTCAGTCTGTGGGCTGTTCGCCTGCTCTCTTGATGGTTTCTTTGGCTTTGCAGAAGCTTGTCAGTTTGATGAGGTCACACTTGTCTATCTTTTCTCTTATGGCATGGGCACGAGGGGTTTTGATCAGGAATTGGTTGCCAGCTCCAATTTTCATAAGAGTGTCTCCTGTATTTTCTAAGGTTCTTAAAGTTTGAGGTTTACGTTTAGGTCTTTGATTCATTTAGGGTTGATTTTTGTGTATAGGGATAGATAGGGGTTTTGTTTTAGTCTTCTGCATGTGGTCAGCCAGTTTTCCCAGCACCATTTACTGAATAGGTTCTCCTCTCCCCAGTGGTTGTTGCTGGAGGCTTTGTTGAAGATAAATTGGTTGAGAAATTGAGGTTTTTCTTCTGGAATCTCAATTCTGTTCCATTGGTCTATATGCCTGTTCTTGTACCAATACCGAGCTGTTTTGATTATTGTAACTTTATAATAAAGTTTAAAGTTTTTTTTTGCTGAGGATTGTTTTGGTTATTTGTGGTTGTTTATGTTTCCATATGAATTCCTGTATTGTTTCCAGGTCTGAGAAGAATGCTGTGGGTAATTTGATGGGTATTGCATTAAATCTGTACATTACCTTAGGTAGAATGGACATCTTAACAATGTTGATTCTTTCAAACCATGAGCATGGAATATTTTTCCACTTGCTTGTGTCATCTTTAATTTATTTGAGCAGTGTTTTTTAGTTTTCATTGTAAAGTTCTTTCATATCTCTGGTTAGGAAGATGGCAAGGTATTTCATTTTTTTTTGTGGCTATTGTGAATGAGATTGTGCTTTTTCTTTGGGTCTCTGTTTGTTTACTATTGGTGTAAAGAAATGTGATTTTCTTTTGCACATTTTATACCCTGGGACTTTGCCAAAGTCCTTTATCATTGCAAGGAGGTTTTTGACAGATTCTCTTGGGTTTTCGAGGTATAGAATCATGTTGTCTGCAAAGAGGGATAACTTAACTTCCTCTTTTCCTATTTGGAGACCCATGATCTCCTTCTCTTGTCTAATTGCCCAAGCTAGGACTTGTAACACAATGTTGAACAAAAGGGGTGAGAGTGGGCATTCTCGTCTTGTTCCAGTTTTCAGTGGAAATGGTTCCAATTTCTGTTTGTTTAGTAGTATGCTGGCTGTGGGTTTCTCTATTTTAAGGTGTGTTACATCTATGCCTAGATGTTCAAGGGTTTTTAATCAAGAAAGGGTGCTGGATTTTATCAAAAGTTTTTTCTGCATCTAATGATATAATCATGTGGTTTTTGTTTTTGTGTCTGTTGATGTATTTAATTACATTTATGGTCTTCTGGATGTTGAACCCACCCTGCATTGTGGATGAAGCCTACTTGGTCATGGTGGATGATTCTTGAGATGTTTTATTGAATCTGGTTTGTTAGGATCTTGTTGAGAATTTTAGCATCTATGTTCATCAAGGATATTGGCCTGTAGTTCTCTTTATTTATTGGATTTTTACCTGGTGTAGGTATTAATGTGATGTTAGCTTCATAAAATGATTTGTGGAGAGTTCCATCTTTTTTGATTGCCTGGAATACTTTCAATAGCATTGGTATCAATTCCTTCTTATATGTTTTATAGAATTCTGCTGGAAAGTCATCTGGTGCAGGGCTTTTTTTTTTTGTAGGTGTTTTCTTATGCCATAGTCAATTTCCTGGATTGTTATTGGTCTATTTAGGGTATCTTCTAGTTTCAACCTGGGGAGGTTGTGTGATGTCAGAAAGTCTTCCATTTCCTTTAAGTTTTCAAGTTTGTTTCCATACAAGTGTACATAGTAGTCTCTGATAATCTTTTGTATTTCTTCAAGGTCAGTTGTGACTTTATCTTTTGTGTTTCTCATTGTGATTATTTGGGCTTTTTCTCTCTTTTTCTTGGTCAGTATAGCTAGGGGACCATCAATCTTGTTTATCTTTTCAAAGAACTAGCTTTTTGTTTCATTGATTTTTTTGTATTATCTTTTTGTCTTCTATGTCCCAGATTTGGGCTTTTATTTGGTGATCTGGATTCTTTTGCTGAAGTTAGGGTTTTGGTGGTCTTGCTTTTCCAGTTTCCTTAGGTGACTTGTTAGGCTGTTAACTCGTGATCTTTCCATTTTCTTCATGTGTATTTGTAGTGATATGAATTCCCCTTTTACTACTGCTTTCATGGTTTCCCATAGGTTTCGGTAAGATGTTTCTTCATTTTCATTTGTTTCCAGGTGTCTTTTTTTTTTTTTTGAGTTGGAATCTCACTCTGTCATCCAGGCTGGAGTGCACTGACACACTCATGGCCACCCCAGTGTTGACCTGCTGGGCTCTGGCAATCCTTTCACCTCAGCCTTCCAAGTAGCCGGAACTACAGATGCGCACTACCATGCCTGGCTAATTTTTTATTTATTGTAGAGATGAGGTCTCACCAAGTTGCCTGGGCTGGTCTTGAACCCACAGACTCAGGCAATCCTCTTGCCTTGGCCTCCCAAAATGCTGGGATTGCAGGCTGAACCACCAAGCCTGGTGTTCCAGGTATCTTTTAATCTCTTTTGATTTCCATGTTGACCCAGGAAGAACGTTGTTGTTCTTTTTTTCCTTTCTTCTGTGTTTAATACTTTCTTAAGTGTTTCTTGTAGAGTTGGTCTGAAGGAAGTGTAAGTTCTTAGGGATTGAAATCTGGGAAAGATTTTAATTTTCCATCACTGATGAAGCTTAGCTTAGCTGGGTAGGTTATTCTTGGTTGAAATTGTTTAACTTTGAGAACTTTGAAGATTGGGCTCCAAGTTCTCCTAGCCTGAATTGTTTCTGTAGATAAATCTGCTGCTATTCTAATTGGTCTTTCCTGGTGGGTAGTCTGACCTTTTTCTCTTGCTGCCTTTAGGATTTTTTTCTTTTATACCTACATTGTTTAGGTGAATTACTACATGTCTAGGAGTTGGTCTTCTCATTTGTGTCTCACAGGGGTTCTCTGAATGGGATGAGATGAGGGAATTTTTCTTGAATAATTTCATTGAATGTTTGTTCCAGGGTGGTCTCTGTCTCTCTTTCTGCCTCAGGAAGTCCAATTACTCTTACGTTTGGCCTCTTGAAATAATCGCTCATCTCTTGAAGGTTTTGTTCTGTCATTTTAAGCTTCCTTTCTACGTTTTTGACAGTTTGGGTTAGTTCTATATTTTGGTCTTCAAGCTCTGAGATTCTTTCTTCTGCTTGGCTGATTCTGCTTTCCATGTTTATCAGTTTGTTATTTATTTCTTTCACAGTATTCTTTTCTGCTGTTATTCAATTATCAACTCCTTCATTCTTTCCTCTTGTCTCTCCTCAGTTCTATTTATTCTCTCTATTAATGTCTTGATATCTGGATTTGTAGTTTGAGACCAGTTATTCTGAGGGTTCTTCATTGTTTGGGTTCTGAAGTGTGTATTCTCAGTGTCTGACCTCCCAGGGGTCTGTGTGAGACCCATATTCTTCTTTTAGTTTTTCTTCATTTGTGTAGATTTTTCCTCCCCCACCACTTTTTTTCCCCTCTTCTTTAATTCTGTTGTTTAGGGATGGGGGGTTGCTTTTACTTCTCTTTTCTCAGTCTC
>CAUYQG010120693.1:0-11621 GCA_963574415.1 Tarsius wallacei | reverse complement strand
TGTCCACATCTGAAAGATCTGTACAACTCAGTGAATCAGTATTTTTCTTTTTTTTTTTTTTTTTTTTGAGTTGGAGTCTCACTCTGTCGCTCAGACTGGAGTGTAGTGGCCGCTCCCGGCCACTGCAGCATTGACCTGCTGGGCTCCGGCGATCCTTCCACCTCAGCCTTCCGAGTAGCTGGAATTACAGGCGCGCGCTACCACGCCCGGCTAATTTTTTGATTTATTGTAGAGATGAGGTCTCACCAATTTGCCCAGGCGTGTCTCGAACCCGCGGGCTCAGGCAATCCGCTCACCTCTGCCTCCCAAGACGCAGGATTACAGGCTGAGCCACCGAGCCCGGCTGAATCAATATTTTTCAAATGACCAATCCATGATGTTGCAAAGTTATGCATGGGTAAAAAATATGTGCAAGGCTACATTGTCTTAATTTACTTCAATTAAAACAATATAATTTAACAGACTAAATGGAAAAGCAGATATGAGAATCCAGCTGTATTTAGTGAAACTAGATATTAAAGAGATTTATAAAAGTCTCACTAAATTCTATTGGTTTTGGAAAATGTGGTTGTTTTTCATAAAAAATGTTCATTTATCTTACATGTAATAGGTATATTACTGGTATTTCCAAATCATTAATAAATATCAAACATTTCTCATTTCTAATATTTTAAGCATTTATGGATATAACCCACATATAAAAAAGCTCTTTAAGGATCTCAATCATTTTTTAAAATTTGGGAAATAGTATTTTAGCTTCGCAGTCCCTAGCGGATCCGTAGCCTGTGCCCCCGGAAGGGCCCTGGTTGGAAATAGTATTTTAAAGGTACAGTTATAGGAGTAGGATTGTTGGGACATGGGCCTGGATATGTTTAAATTGCTCTCTGAAGGTTGATAAAAATTTACATTCCCATGAGTTGAATATGAGAGCTCTACTTTTCCATATTCTCACCATAATTTTTTTTGTCAGATTACAAGATATTTTCCAAATGAATATGTCTGTGAAATGATATCTCATTGTGGTTTTAATTTATATTTCCCTGATTATTAGTGAGCTTGACACAATCACATATATTTATTAACCTGTTGTTTTTCTTCTTCTATGAGTTGCTTTTCATATTCTTTGCTCATTCACCATTCCTCATATCCCATTAAATTATCTTTTTTCTAGAAAATAATTTCTATATTTTGTTTTTGTATTTCCTAGTTTCTAGTTATTTGTCAATTACATGATGCAAATATTTTAAAAATTTGTTTATGTTTTTTGTTGAACAGACATTCTTATTTCAGTACAGTCAGAATTATTAGTCTTTTCCTTTAAGTTTTGTGTTTTGCATTGTGATTAAAAAATTCTTTTCTACCTCAAGTTTACATATATCTATTTCTACATTTTCTTCTAAAACTTTCAAGGTTTTGCTTTTTCCCATTTAGATTTGTAATCACCCTAAGGTGAACTTGGTGGGAATTGATTTGTTATTCTCCCATTTATAATCAACTATCCCAGTATCTTTTAATGACTAGTTTATCCTTTCCCCCATTGATTTGTGCTGTCATCCCTATGATGCACTCAACATCCATTCAGGCATGTTTCCATATCTAGGTTCTTTATTTCAATGAGATCATTTGTCTATTCCTATGCAAACATCCCAATTTTCTAATTATTATTGCTTTGCAATAAATTTCTGACATGTAGTCAAGAAGTCTCCCAAATTTATTATCCTTCAAAATTCTCTTGTTTATTCTGGGCCTTTTGGTTTTTCACAGACATAAAGGGAAACAGTGTTCCATGATAAACCTTGATTGGGACTTTAATTTTGAATTTATAGATTTATTTGGGGAAAATAGAAATAACGTGTATAATCTTGCAAGATTTCAGGTCTTCTTTTAATTATCTAATAAATATTTGTAATTTTCTGCAAAGGGATATTGCACATATTTTGATATGTTTATTCCTAGGAATAATATTCCTAGGAATTCCTAGGATATAGTCACTGATATTTTGAGTGGGGTGTTTTTCTCCATTTTACTGATTTTTTTTGGCCAGCAGGCTTTCTAAATATTCATTTTATTTTAATAATTTATCTGTGAATCCTTTAGAGTTTCTAAGTATATAATCATATCATCTGTGAATAAACTTTGTGTGGTGTATTTCTTTACTAAGTTTCTTGGACCTCTAGTATAATGATGGATAGAAGTGATGATAATCACTTTGCATTATTTCTGATTTTGGTGGAAATGCTTATTAAAGTCTTATCATTAGTATAATGCTTGTGCAACTTCCCAATAAAGAACATCTACTAGAAAGATAATTTGCTTATTTTTAGTTTGCTAAGCATGTTTGTCAACAATTAGGATTGAATTTTGTCACTTTTCCTTGCTTCTATTGAGATGATTGATTTTTAAAAAAATTCAATATGACATATATTAGTAACTTTTCTAATAATGAACATATTGATACTGTTTGCTATTGAGCCTTCTCTGAATTTTTTGAATTAAATATACTTAGATGTGATGCTTTAAAATAGTTATTTTATACACTGCTGAAATTAATTTTATGGTATTTTATTTAGGATTCTTCTATCTATGTTTACTCCTTAGTATAACTGATTGCTGTATAACCTTCATTTCTTACACTGATTCACCCAGTTTTGATATTTTCATTTTACCAATTTTATAAAAGAAATTGGGCAATTTCTCTTTTTTTTTCTGTTTTCAGAAACTTCTCATTTGGCAAAAATTTTGTCTGCTTTTTTGTTCCTTAAAGGTTTGGTTAAATTCACCTGTAAAATATTCCAGCTCTGGTGTCTTTTTTTTTTTTTTTTTTTTTTATTTGGCATAACAAAACCTAACCCCAACAGGAGTGCAGTGGCCACTTCCGGCCACCGCAGCCTCGACCTGCTGGGCTCCGGCGATCCTTCCACCTCAGCCTTCCGAGTACCCGGAACTACAGGCATGCGCTACCACGCCCGGCTAATTTTTTTGATTTATTGTAGAGATGAGGTTTCGCCTGCCCAGGCAGGTCTCGAACCCGCAGGCTCAGGCAATCCACTCACCTCAGCCTCCCAAGGCGCGGGATTACAGGCTGAGCCACTGAGCCCGGCTTGGTGTCTTTTGATTTAAGGGACTTTTCCAACTTCTTCCATGATTATTTGTTTATTCACCTTTCTGTTTATTCTTGGGTCAGTTTTAGAAATCCATGTTTTTCTAGAACGTATCTTGTTCGTATACACTTCAAATTATAATTTTAATTTTAAAGTATAATTATAAATTTAAATTACAATTATAATTTTCAATTATTTTTCTAGCTTCTTGGGTTGAACATTTATATTAATATTTGTTTTCTAGTAAATGAATTTAATGCTATAAGTTTACCTCTACATAGTAATTTAGCTCCATTCACATGTTTTAATATATAGCAATTTTTATTAATTCAAGCTTTATATGAGTTTATTTCAAGGTTTCCAAACATATACTTTTACTATGCTTTTGTCGCTTTGCAACACTGATTTCTAATTTAATTATATCACTATCAGAGGAAATGATAAGTGTGATTTAAGTTCTTTGAAATCTTGGTATCATGCCAATATTTGTAAATGTTCCACATGTTCACAAAAAGATAATGCAGTCTTTTTGTTGGTGTGAAATTCTGTTTATATCTACTAGATCAGGCTTGTTAATTATGCTTTACTTCTATATTCTAACTTGTACTAATTTCCTCTAGGATTATAAATTTATCAATATTCCATGTGATTTTGTCAATTTTTGCTTTTCTACATTTAAAACTATGTTAAGTATAATAATTTCATGTTTATTATTTTCATGCTGAATTGTGTCTTTTATTATACTAGTATACTATCCCTATTTATTTGTATTAATGCTTTTTGAACTTGAAATCCATTTGTGGAATATTAATATTGCTATGTTAGCTTTATTTTGTTTAATATTTGAGGAGTATATATTTTTCTAATTCTTCATTTTGATTCTTCTCAGTGGTTTTGCTCTAGGTATGTTTCTTACAAGCAGTGTATAACTGGATTTTTAAAAAAGCAGTGGGATATCCTCTTTAACCGATGAGCTTAATTTGTGTACAGTCATTAGGATTACTTGCATATTTCAACTTTTTTCTAACATCTTATTTTATGCTTCTTATTCACTATCTTTTCTCTTTGCAACTCGTTTCCCTTATATCTTGTTGTTTCAATACAGTTTTTAATGTTTCGTTTTCTTTACATAATTTGGAAGTTGCAAAGTATATTTCTAGTGTTTAGTGATTACTCTTTGTCTTAAAAATACTTACATGCCCATACTAACCATACTTACAAAAACATAGTCTACAGTTATTCAGTATTTTCTTCTGCCAATCACAATAACAGCACTAACACATGTAGAGCGATTAGTTGCTATTTATGTAGTCAATATTGAATTGAACTAACTTTTAAACAAAAAGTTCTATATTTTTCTCACATTCTACATTCTGGACATTCACTTTTTTCTTACTAAATTCTTTTTTAAAAAAAAGAAAGAAACAAACAAACAAGGATCTTGGGTGGTACATTCCCCTAGTCTTCAAATATCTTTATGTTGTCTTTACTCTTTAATAATTTAGATAATGTTTTGGCCCATTTACAGTGCTATTGCAGAATACTATAAACTGGGTAATTTACAAAGAACAGAATTTATTTTTCACAATTCTGGAGACTGGGAAGTCCAAGATCAAAGCACCTGCATGTTCAGTTGTCTCGTGAGGGCTGCATCCTCAGGAGGGGAGGAACACTGTATCTTTACCTGGCTGATGGTGTAAGGGCAAAAGAACCAAATGCTGCATGAAACCTTTTTTATAAGGGTCATAATCCCATTCATGAGGGAGGAACCCTCAAGGCTTAGTCGCCTCTTAAAGGCCCTGCCTTTTACATTGGCAATACCTGAATTTTGGAGGAAACACATTCAAGCAACAGCAGATAAGCACCATTTTCTTGGTTGTCATTTTTTTTTCCTCAGCATGTCAAAGATATTTTTATAAAATATTTCAGGAAAAAATATATTAATTTATTATCTATAGTTAAGTGATGAATCTCTCCAGTAACTAATTTTGACAATTTTGGACACTGAAATAGGTGGGATTTGCAAGGTAAGTTCTGCTGAGGTCCAGTTTCTCCTTGCCACCATGTCTGTGTCACCTTGTTAATGGATCTTTCCATGAAGTACAAAGATAGGTTGTCACAGAAATGTTTGTGACTCAAAGAATTTGCCGTGTATTTCCACAAATTTTTTTTCCAAATATACTTCCATTTAAAAATATTTGAAATATTGCATGTACATGAATTGGATACATGTATATATTAATAATAATAGAAAATAGGAACTTAAACAAGATATAAAGAAATGCCTCTGTAAGCAGAATTGTGTTATAGAAAAACACTAAGCCAGGACTTAGAGGCACTGACTTCCAATTCTAGTTGTACCTGTGTGAGCCTAGGATAGTTGCAAAATATATCTTTCTCTATGTCTCATTTTCTCCATTTATAAAAGGAAAATGCTAGAACAGGTTAATAGCTTTCACACTATATTCTATGGTGTCAACTTGGATATTATTGAACTGATTGGGGCCAAGTAGATGAATTCCGGGTCTTCCATTCTTGCCTGGATAATTCTCCTTTTTTTTCCCATCAGTGAACCTATGAGGTATGACAATTAAATTCGTTAACTAATCCTGAAAAAAGTGCTATATACCTCATTGCTGAATAGCACTATGGTCACCTTTGAAGTATTCCCCTTGGGAAGATATGCACTGATGCCAGCGACTAGTCCACCCATCAAAGCAATTTTGGAACTCTTTTTCTGGAATAGTCATTAGAGCTATCATTTGCAAGAATGTTGGAGTCTGAATTAGAGAAATAAACAAACATGACATTTCTTGTTAAACTTGGCAAGAGTGGAAGTGAAATCAGGGACATTTTAGTCCAAGCTTATGGGGATGATGCCATGAAGAAAATGGCAGTGTACAAATGGATTAAATGTTTTTCTGAGGGGAGAAAAGTGTCACTGATGAAGAGAGGTCAGAATGACCAGTAATGAGCAGAACTGATGAAAACGTTGCAAAATTCATCAAATTGTGCATCAAAATAATTGACCAGCTGTGAGAAGCATAGCAGACCAAACAAACATTGATAGAGAACCAGTTAGGAAAATCTTAACTGAAAATCTTGTCATGATAAATGTGCGTGCAAAAATGATTCCGCAGGAGCTCTTGTATCAAGACAATGCACCAGCTCACACAGCCCTGTCTGTGCAGGAGTTTTTAGCCAGTATGTATTGGAACACCCTCCTTACTCACTTAATCTGACCCAATGACTTTTTTCTTTATCTGAAGAGAAAGGAAATACTGAAAAGAAGACATTTTGGTGACATTCAGAATGTAAAGGATAATATGATGGCACCTCTGATTGTCATCCCAGAAAAAGAGTTTCAAAATTGCTTTGACTGGTGGACTAAACACTGGCATTGGTGCATAGCTTCCCAAGGTTCCCAAGAGGGGTACTTTGAAGGTGACCGTACTGATATCTAGCAATGAGATATGTTGTACCTTTTCTTTTTTTTTTGAAAACAGGATTTATTGAGAGAACAGAAAAACTCCCACGGGGGGAGGGGACCCGAGGAGGTGGCCCATGTTGCACTTTTTCTGGGAGGAGTTTGCGAACTTAATTGTCAGGCCATATATCTGTGTATCATGGCCTTCTGCGTAAGATTTCTTCCAAAAAAAAAAAAAAAAAAGTATTCTGTTAGCTAAAATAGCCAAACTACTCAACTGTGTAATCTGAAGGACCAGTTCTAGCATCATGACAGTTTTTATGCAGGTACATGGCAAGATCACTTACTAATCTTGCATGTTATCAATTACTGATTGTCTTAGTGAAACCAAAACACCAATGTTTGACTTTACTCCACCTGCAGAGTTCTCAAGCTTTGTGAAGCAATTATTGTGTCAATGTTTCTAGCATTTCACACACTTCTGCAGGTTCAGCATGGCAGGTTTCAAGACACTTCAGTCATTAGAACCACAGTTACAGCCATTACTCTTTGCTCTCATCTCCACACAGAGTTAAGGGACATCTACTCCTCTCAGAAGTCTTTCTTTTTCCAGGAGGTTCTTCCCTTGAGCCTTGATGTTCTGCCCCTTTTTTACTATATGGTCAGAAACAGAGGCATAAAATATGAGCTCAGGGCGATCATGGCGGCTTTTCCTTTTCCTCCTTTCCCTTCCTTCTTCTCATCTTTTTACAGACAGTTTTATTGAGTCAGTTACAGACACAAGGGATTTGCCTACTTCCATTGTGACTCACAGAGTTTGAGCATCCAATTAAACATCTCTAGGCTTCAGTTCCTAGGGTTTTCCAAATTTCTGTTGACAACTATTTCATATATAGACTTAAAAAAAAAAGAATTCAGATTTTTTTATCATGCATAACAGTTTTTAAACATAATGCCTTTTCACACCAAGAAAGAAGATCTTTCTTCTGTTCTGGATGATGTTACCCTGTACCGATCATTTGTAGATCCCAGTCACAAATTCCTGCCACTTGGAGAGAGCAGTTGAACGAGAAGTCGTGGTGTAATTCAAAGGTGATAGAGAGTTTCTTTGACTTGTGTGTCTGTTTAAAATAACATACTTTTACTTCTAAGAATTCAGAAACCATCTAAATACCAACACAATGTTTGTAGATAACATTCGTGTGTATTATAAATATTTCTTCATCATAAAAGTGGATTGGTATTTATAGGCTAGTCCTTGAGAATTCTTAACAGTAAAATTTCATGTGCACACTGAACTTTTATTTAACCAGTAGCATGTTTTGTAACAGGTGTGTCATTTTTCATGAATTTCTTTTTTATTTTTGTTTGTTTTGTGCTTACTTTAGGTAGTCAAGTTCTTAACTTTGTTGAGTAAATTCCTCTTTCCTTCCTTTGTAATTGAACATGTTCCGATTTGCTCTGTTTTGGGGTTTATAGTGTCTCTGCCTATGATATATACTGAATTCAGGTGTCTTTCTTAAAACTTAATCTATCATAATCCTATGTTGGGATGAGCTATCTGTCAAGTCGCCTCCAAGATTTCACTACAGTCCATTGGGAATACAATGCAACAAAAAAAGGTGCAGTTTCACAACTGTAATCAAGGATGATTCTGCACATTGTTTGCAGAAGTGTGGAAATATAGGAGAATAACAAGCAAGTAGAGCCTCTAAATGTAGTCCAGTCACACTTTCCTGTTAGTGTTATTCTTGTGGTCTAGCCTACATACAGAGCTTGTTTTACTGTTTGGGTCTCCATTCTGGAAATTCTTTTTTAATACTGCTTAATTTTAGAACTACTATAGAACTAGCAGCAGGTAGTAACAATGTTTATTTTGCTTGAGTTTTTACATTAAAAAGGAAAGCATAACATCAAAATTTTGGATTATAATTTTAAAATGGAATTTTAGTTTAAACCAACATTGATAACCTTCCTCAAAGGTGGTGGCAATAATCACTAATAGCATAAGTACTATTCAAATACTGGCATAGAGCCACTTTAAAAAATATCTGTGTAAACCCTTATGTTGTCATTTCCTTCAACCAATTAATCAAGGGATGCAGATTAACTTTAATATTATCCAAATCAGGACCTAAATTTGGATAAAACCTAACTATGCTATAAATACCTTCTACCCACAGGTGTTTTGGGGGAACATTCGTGTTCCTAGTGCTGTTTTAGATGAATATATGGCCTCATGTGGCCTGATTATAGAGAAATGGCCCCCCCCAACATCCTTTTGGGAGGACAATGATCAATACACCTCAAAAATCCTTGAGAGTCATATAAATTGAACTACATCATGGAATTTATCATAAAGCATTATGCAGTATTTATATATAAGAATATCATTAAAGAGTCATTTAAATAGTAATAAGTTGAAAAAAAACTGCTTTAAAGTTGAGGTAAGGATTAAATAAATTTGGATAGATTTATAGCATGGAAAAATATGCCACCATTAAAATCCTGAGACATATGTAGTGTTAATTAAAATTAGTGGAGGTCCAAGTTGTACACAGAATGTGATCCTAATTTTTTACAAAACATATATATGTATATATATATATACATAAAACAAGCGTTTTTTAATAAAACACTATATATGTATTATATGTGATCCTAATTTTTAACAAAACACTATATATAAGTGTTTTTATAAAACACTATGCATATATTCTATAAAGTAATCTATATTTATATATGTGTGTGTGTGTGTGTGTGTGTGTGTGTGTGTGTGTGTATAAAGACTGGAATAAACATATATTTCCTTAGGGTGGTGGCAGGATTTCTTGGACAAAACTTATCGAGCATGTACTATATAAAGACTGGAATAAACATATATTTCCTTAGGGTGGTGGCAGGATTTCTTGGACAAAACTTATTGAGCATGTACTATGAGAAGCAGTATAGTGTAATGATAAGAAGCATGGTGTTTGCAGCAAGACTGTCTGGGCTCAGTGGAGGAGGAGGAGGGAGTGAGGGCAGGGTGCAGGAGTCCAGTGAGCTAAGGAGGAAAGTGGTTCAGGGGAAGGGCAGCGTATAGGGCCAACCTGATGAGGGGTGTTGGTGAATTCAGTCTCAACCATTCATTATCGATAAGACCTTAGATAAATCATTTAATTGTCTGTGCTTCCGTTTTCTTACCTGTTAGATGGAAATAACAATGGCATTTACACTATGGGGTTGTTGTGAGGATTAAATGTGTGAGGTATTTAAAATCTGCTGGGTACATAGGAAGTGCTATATAAATTTTTATTGCTATTATTATTTTTATGTGTCAAGCACTGTGCTAAGTGCTGGCTATACATAGATAATAGAAAAGGCAAAGTTTTGCCTGTAGAAAACTCGTAGTCTAGAAGAGGCTGAGAGCTGGGCTCAGTGGAGGAGGAAGTGGGGTGGGGGGCCCGGTTGCAGGAATCCAGTGAGCTAAGGAAGAAAGTGGTTCAGGGGAAGGGGAGCATGTAGGACCAGCCTGATGCGGGGTGTTGGTGGCATCTATTTTAGGGCTATGAGAAGCCTCTGGTGAAGTATCAGCAAGGGAAGGCCATGATCTGATTTCTTTTTGAAGATCACTCTGATTACGAAGTGCATGTAGGCTTGGAGGTGAGGGTGAGAGAATTTGGAGACGGTCAGACCTTGAGGCAGTAGGAGCAGGAGATGAAGGTGACAGAGACGAGGTGTCCCCGGATGGCTTCAGTGATGATGCAAGGAGAGGACACCGGACATTTTGGAGGGAGAAGCAGGAAGACAAGGAAAAGTGGCATTAGGAAGAGGAGGGGCCCAACTGGCTTTCAAACTTATCTCTTGAACAGGTGGGTAGCTGAGGCCCCAGTGATGGGCCTGAGAGGAGACCAGTGAGTCAGGAGGCAAATTTTCTTTCTTTCACTTTTCTGTCGTATGCATTTTCTTTAATAAATACATAAAAACATTATTTAGTTTAAAAAGATTTAGATGTAGACATAGGCCAACTTAAAATTATTTGCTGACAAAAGTAGAGGTAACAAACAGAGCAAGAAACATAAAACGCAGCAAGGAAAGAGATATTAAAGAATGCATGTAATTTGCTGGGATGGCACTTTTTGGTGTATACTATTTTTTGAAAAAATCAGATCATATAATGTAGGCTGATGGGGAGCCTGTTTTTAAATTCCTGTAAAACATATCAGGGGCCTTTTTTCACATCACTAATCATGCTTGTAAAACATACTTAAAATGATTTTTAATTGATATATAATATTTGTACTTATTTATGGAATACATGTGGTATGTTGATACACGTGTACAATGTGTAATGATCAAATCAAGGTATTTAGGATATATAGCATCTTGAATATTTATTACTTCTTTGTGTTGGGAAACACTTCAAATCTCCTGAATATCTTGAAGTATATGATATATTAGTGTTAACTATAGTCACTCTATTGTGCTATGAAACATTCGAACTTATTCCTGCTATCTAACTGTATGTCTGTACCATTAACCTACCTCTCTTTATTCCCTCCTCCCAACATTTTCAAGACTCTGTTATCTATCATTCTATTCTCTACTCCACAAAATCAACATTTTTAAGCTCCCACATATGAATGAGAACATGCAATATTTGTCTTTATGTGCCTGGCTTATTTCACTTAGCATAATTACTTCCAATTCCATCCATGTGGTTGCTAATGACGGAGTTTCATTCTTTTTTAATAGGTGAAAAGTATTCCATCGTGTATATATACCCCCTTTTCTTTATCTATTCATCTGTTGATGGACACTTAGGTTGATCCCATATCTTGTTTATTGTGAATAGTGCTCGAATAAACATGGAGGTGCAGCTATCCCTTTGATGTATTGCTTTCTTTTCCTTAAGATAAATACCCAGTAGTGGGACTGCTGTATTGTATAATAGTTCTATTTTTAGTTTTTGGAGAAGTCTCCATGCTGTTTTCCATAAAGGCTATACTATTCTGTATCTCCACCAACAGTGCATAAGATTTCTCTTTTCTCTGCATTCTTGCCAGTATCTGTTATTTTTTGTCTTTTTAAAAATAGCCATTCTAACTGGG
>CAUYQG010120691.1:0-31775 GCA_963574415.1 Tarsius wallacei | reverse complement strand
CGCCTGTAGTTCCAGCTACTTGGAAGGCTGAGGCGGAAGGATCGCCGGAGCCCAGCAGGTCGACGCTGCGGTGGCCGGGAGCAGCCACTGCACTCCAGTCTGGGCAACAGAGTGCGACTCCAACTCAAAAAAAAAAAGTGTAGTCCTAGCACCAGGGTCACTGGCATCCCCTGTGTATTTTGTCAGAAATAGAGAACCTCAATCCCCAACCTAAATCAGAACTACTGAACTCCAATCTGCATTTTAACAACATTCCAAGATGGGTCATATGTACACCGAAGTTTGAGGAGTACTGAGCTGAGGGATTTATTAATATAAATAAAATGATTTAGCTGATAATTTCTCTGGTTTGTACAGTGTCTTCATAAGGTTTTTTCCTCTTTAAATTTTGCTTCACACTAGTGTAATCATGCATTTTTCATTCAGCAAATACTAGTTGAGTGTCAAGCAAAGATGCCAGTCCTATAGAGCTTGCATTCTAGAAGGGAAAAAAAGTAAACATCAAGGTGCGTATTGTAGTGAAGCAAGGTGAAAATTGCCATTAAAAAAAAAACTGGTAGGGTGGAGTAAGGAGGATGGAAGGGTGGGCTGGAATTTAAAATTTATACAAAAGGCCATGCATACGCCGGGAATTGAAGCAGGCGAGATAATTAGCCGTATGCATGTTTGAGTATCCTAGGAAGGGCAAGGAGGCCAACAGAGCTGGAGTGAAATGGGAGAGATGCAAGACAGTAGACGTGGCCAGGGAGGCAAGAGGGCAGACCTCTTGATGAAAGGCTGTTAATAAATAAACCGTCATTTGACAATGAATTGCTGAAAAGGTAATTCAAGTTGGTTTTTTTTTCTCCCCTCCAAGAATACAGTCGTTCTTGCCCAAGCTGATTTGATTTGAACAAAACCATTTCACTTAGGTAAGCTTCAGGTTACTCAAATAAAAAATCAGGGATTGGAAAAGGCCTTTAAGGGCTCCTCCTGTTCTAAAATCTCAGGCTCCAAGACACCGAGGCGGAGAAATCTAACAGGGTAAAATAAGGAATGTGGCTCGGTTGTGGCCTAACGCAGTTTCGCAACCCAAGAACGCTGCAAAAACAGGAAGAAGACTTTCAGCTTGGTGCCAAGCTGAAAGATCGTAACCTTGGACCCAAGTTCCTCACGTACCCGTAAGCTCGTCGCGATCACAGGCTGTCTTGCTCAAAGAGCTGTGCACAGCACAAACCCGCCTCCCGCCGCTTCCCGGACCTAGTCCCACCTCCCGCCCATGCCCTGGCCCCGCCTCCTGGCCCCGCCTCGCATTCGCGTCTACCATACGTCCCACAGCCCTAGCCCCGCCCAGGTACAGGCCCCGCCTCCTGGCCCCGCCTCGCCTCCGCGTCCACGCTTTGCTTCGCCGCCCTAGCCACGCCCACGCCACGCCTCTCCGCCTTCTGGCCGCGCCTCTCTTCCGCGTCCACGCCCCTTCTTGCCGTCCTAGCCCCGCCTCCTGCCAAAGTCCTGGAGTCCCGCGGCGGAAGTGACGCGAGGCCCAAGTTGGAGGGTCGCGCGGAGCGACTCCCGCAGTCGCTCCGGCTGGGCCCGGAGTCCGCCGGTGGCAGCATGGCTCTCCTTCTCCTAACCCTTATCATGCAGGCCGTGAGCCGGGCTGAGACGGGTGCCGCGGATCTGGAGCCGTCCTCGGGTACTGTCGCGCGCGGCGGGGCGGCGGCCGGGTGGGCACGGGAGGGGAGGGCGGGAGTCGCCCAGACGGGAAGCCCCGCCCTGGTCCTCCGCCCTGGATCTCCACGGTCGCGCTCGCCGGCGACCCCAGTGTCTGGCCCTGGTGGGCGGCGGGGGAGGCGAGGCGTGGTCTCTGAGGTTTGCACACGTCGGTTACCTTTCTCTTATCTCTTTATTGCAACAAATCACGCCTCTCCGGCTCTTTTTAAATCCACTTTTAAATAGCGCTGTGCACTGCATAAGGGCAGTTCGGTCAGCGTGGGATGGCGATGTCTCCTGAGATTATAATCCTGTATTTACTGCAGCTTTTTGTGTTTAGAGATGTGTAAATACACAAACACCATTGTGCTTACAGTTTCCTCGGTATTCAGTATAGTCACACGCTGTGTGGGTTGGTAACCTTGGAGCAGAAGGCCATACCTTAGAGCCTAGGTGTGAGGTAGGCTATCCCATCTAGGTTTGTGTAGTTACACCACTGCAAGTCAAAATTGCTTAATGTTGCGTTTCTCCATTTCTCAGAATGTAGAATGAATGCGTCGTTAAGTGACGCATGTCTGTGGGTTTCCTCGTCCATAGTTCGTGAGTTAAATATTTTATTCTTAGGTTGGTCCTTAGGGTAGGAGAGAATGTGCTCTACTGCCAGCTGAGAATTAAGTGGCAGTAACTTGTGTGTCCTATGTCTGAGTCTGGGAGTGGTGGTTTATGAGCATTCATTAGCCGATTTGTCTGGCATAGGTCACGTCACATAACTTTGTTCCCTAGAACATTTCATTTCCACCTGCTTATTGACATTTCCCAGGAAACATATGTGGAGGATATCCTCTCTAAAGCTTAGAGTCATTGAGATTAGGGGCTCCAATGAAATCAGTAAACCTTTTCAACTCAATTTTCTTTTTAATTTTATTACAACTCATGATTCATAAAGACTTTGAAAGGACCATGTTTTGGTTCTGTTTTCACAACAATAAAATAGGCCCTATTGGTATCCCCATTTATGAATGAAAAGTTGGGGCACAGAGGGGTCTGTGCAGTTTGGCTCCAGAGTCCAAGTTCTTATCCACCCTGCCTGCTGCCATTATCAAGTCAGTCATCCACATAGGTAACTATATTACATGTACATTGTGATTAGCGCTTGAATGTACACACAGGCTTCAGGGAAGCAAAGTGTGGGTGCTTGTCTCTTCCAGGGGAATCATTAAAGACTTAACAGAGAAGGTGATCCCAATGTTGGACCCATGTTGGACCCAGAAGTGCAGAGGGACTGAGGGGCAGAAGCAGAAGTGTGAAACGACATGTTGAATTAGTGGAATATTAAGTGTTTTACTGTGTGTGAGGATACAAGGGGAAACATGATGGGTGGAGAGATAGAAACCAAATAATGAAGTGCCTAGTTGTATATAAGAGCAAGGGATAGAAACATAGCTTTGGCTGACTTAAGCTGAAAGAGGAATTTATTGCTTCGGAAACCAAACAAGAGTTCAACAGAAAATTAGAGATGCCAACTAGGCCTCAAGAAGCCAGAACCAGGAACTCAAATGGCTAGGACTCTCCATTTCTTATTTCTAACTGTCTGGGTATTGTTAACTTTCTATACTTGGCAAGAATCATGGATGCTGACAGCTTCTGGGTTTTGACATCTTGCAGCTTCCTGCATCTTACCAAAATCCCAGGGGAAGGCTCTGATTGGCCTAGCATGGTTCAGGTGCTAGCTGGCATAGGAAGGACATTGTCACATGGAAAGGGTATTGTCACAGAGTGTGGAGTTGGAGAGTTCCCAGAGGAAGAGAAATGGCATTCCTGAAAGAAGTGCAGTTGCTGAGCCAAGAAAATAATACACCCACTATATCTTACTGAAGCTAATCATTATTAACTAGTGCTGACATCACTGGATTCTTTTACAAAGGGAAATGATTTTATGCAGGATCAGATATACCACTTAGAAAGACCGGGTATCTTATAAAATAGTTTGAGGGTAGAGAGGAAGTCCATTAGGAGGCTGCTGCTTAAGTGTGAGGAGGAGTCGATAAGTAGTTTAACCGGAAAAGAGAGGACAGTTTGAAGGAACATTTGGCAAAATCAGTAGGACTCTGACTGGATGTGAGAGAAGGAGGATGACTCAGGTTCCTGGCTCAGGCAGAGCATTAAACCACGTGCAGGCTCTTCCATCTGAGTACAGGGCCCTCCCGAGCATGGGACCCCTTGTCAACTGCACAGTTTGCATGTCCTTGAAGCCTGCCCTGGGAGTAGGATTGCTTGTCTGCTTCTCATGGAAGGATCTGCAGCTTTGTATATTCCAGCATTTTATAAATACAAGTCCCAGTGGGCTCTTTTTTTCAGTTCACTTCTGTCACATTTTTTCAGATTTTTCAGTACATTTCTCTAGGTTTTGTTGTGTTCCCTATGCTTCTAAAGCTGATTCAAACCACGAAATCTCCAGAGAGTGGGAGGAAAACCCACAGTGATACTTGCTTCTGGCTCTTGGGAAGCTTCCCAGTCTTGCCAGTGCCTGAACTTGGTGTGCCCTCCTTGTGTTAACGCTTACAGCTGCTGGGCCTGACTGTATAGGTGGCAGTTCATCTTGGAAGAGGGGACCTAGTAGGAACAGGGAAGCAGGCATGAGAATACAATGATATAATCTCTGGAGAATCTAAGTGTTTGGGAATGCATTATATTCCATCCATGGGCTTTAGTTAATATTTCTTAAGTGAAAATAAAATCCATGTGTACCACTTAATCAGTAGTGTTTCACTCTTCATGCACTTTTACACATAAAGTTTTGTATTTGTTTTTGTTTTGTTTCTTCGAGCGAATCGGGGTGTTCTACTGGCTGCCTTCTTGCAGCTACTCTAAGAAATGGCTGAAGAGCCAGATTGTATTTTCCCCAGATGTAGGGCTCTTAACTGACCTGCATATATCAGCTGTGCTTCTAATTCTCTGACTATAGGATAAGGCTCTGGGCGTTGTTAAACATTTTTCATTATTTTCTTTGGATTCTATATTCAGAGACTAAAAATACTTAAGATGATGCATTTTAGTTGTATTTATTAAACAAGGTTTTAGATTTTATTTTTCATTGTATTCTGATTCGTGATTCATACAGACTTTGAAAGGTTCACATTTTGGTTCTATATAAAAGAAAACCTAAAGATTTGAAAAGTAAGTCTTAAAGAGCTATCTCACTAAATTTGGCAGCACACAGCAATAATGTAATTACTTTACAAACTAAGTGATTCCATTTTAAGTGAACAAAGAATCAGAATGAGATTTGAACCAGAATGAAGTAAATTCCTGACAGAAAGGAGTTTACTTGTACTACAAAAGAAAGTTTACTTGTACTTTTCTTATCAAAGGGTTGTCTTTATTTTGGATTGTCTTAATGAGTAGTAATTAGAATACTAGGTATCCATTTCAGTCTTATCCATTCTAAGGAAATAATTTATTGTAATTCATTGTTCAGGTTTTGCATTGGCCATAATATAGTTGTGATAATGTAACAAGGTTAGGAAACATTACTTGAAGCAGATGCTTGTGAAGTCACCAGAAGATACTCCTCTCCAATTCCAGTTTATATATCGTTATTTTATTTTATTAAATAATCACAGAGATGTTTAAGTGGTTTTTCTCAATTAAAACCAACAAAACTTTGCATATTGTTTTTATGTAACTTTTTAAAGGCTTTGTTTTATCATTGGTAAAATATATATGATAATCCCCTCTTCACAAGATGGTCGAGGTGATTATCTGAGATAATGCATAAAAAAGTTGAGCACAGTGGATGTTCTGTAGCAAATGTTTAATATATGTCAGTGATTATCATTCAATAATGGACATTATTTTTTTTTTTTTGAGTTGGAGTCTCACTTTGCCACCCAGGCTGGAGTGCAGTGTCATGCTCACAGCCACCGCAGCTTCAATCTGCTGGGCTCAGGTGATCCTTCCACTTTCCAAGTAGCTGGAACCACAGGCATGCACCACCATGCTTGGCTAATTTTTTGATAGAGACAAGGTCTCACCAAGTTGCCCAGACTGGTCTCGAACCCCTGGACTCAGGCAGTCCTCTTGCCTCTGCCTCCCAAAGTGTTGGGATTACAGGCATGAGCCACTGTGCCCGTCTTAATGGGTATTATTATTTTAACAGGTATATCTTTTGATATCAAATTGTTTTATGAGAAATTGTAATGACTTTTTAAAAAATAAACTTATCCGAATCAATATGAAAAATTTATATATTTATTTATTTTATTTTTTTATTTTGCCAGATCTTACCTACTTTCCTTCATTTCCTTCTTGCCAGGGTATACAGCTAGTATTCTTTGCTTTTTTCTGAGAAATTTAAAATAAGGTCAGCGACTAACTCACTCTTCCACCTCTTTTCTGTTTTTCATAGATTGAACAGGCCTGTTTTGTTTCTTTAGTTTCTAAACTATTTCTCAACTTAGAACGAATTAGTCCAAAGGGAATAAATTAGTCTTGAGAAATGACTTCTCTCAGGAACTACATTGGTCTGGTCCAAACAGAATTAATGTCAGGCCAAACCCAAACAGATGAAATTGGATAAACGGGAATAAGAATAAAGTCCTAGATTTCAGATCAGAAAAATGGCTGGGTAGATGTTTGTTGGATGAGCTGTAACTTGGTGGTGATGTGAGGGAAAGAATGAGGGAGATTAATTACAGGTTGAGTACAAGTCACTATTTGTTATGCTCTTAAAAAAAGGTGGGGAGGTGTTTAAGATTTGTTGCACCACTTCTGAACTCCACATTTTAAGAGAGAAAATGATAGACCAGAATAGGTCCCAAAGACTGAAGGGACACTGGGGATCTTGACCCAGCCGAGGAACTGCAGTATAGAAGGTAAAATAGACCTGAAATATTGAGGTGTCCTTGTTGCCTGCTTAGTTCTGGAACTATCTTTTCTGAAGGTACAAGAGAATAACAGAAGGAAGTAGAAAATGAACTGTTTTTCCATTTATTTCCAAAGTAATCAATATATGATTCCTTTCAAAGATCAAAAATGTTGAACTATTTCCATTAAAAAACTTGAGGAACACTTGAAATATATGCAAGAATTCTCAAAATATCCTTACACAGTTTAAATCTAGGAGTATTGCTACTTCCTAAGATAAAAGGTAGAAAGAGTTAAGAAAAATAGCCATTTTATCAGCACAGTAAAGCCACTCAGAAGATAGATTGTACTCATAAATATTTTTCTGACAAGAATACTAAGGCTTGATTTGATAACTTTGCACTCATTCCATCGGGATTTCTCATGCTGCTTCTCAGTTTGCAGTGCAGAAGAAACCTCTGTGAAAGTACTTTTGTCCCTGTATCTTTAAAGTGGGGAAGGTGTCAGAGCTTTTCTCTGAGAGCTATTCATTCAGAAAAGGGTCCAGATGCTTTAATCTGGAACACTGGTTTTTGAGTTGAAGTGTCACATTTAGAATCCACAAAAACAGTTTAATTACTGTCCCCTTCATCCTTACTTCCATAGACTTATCAGTTTGTTCTTCCCATGGAGAGGTTGGTGAGCAGGTTGTTGAATGCTGTCCACCACTCTGTTCACCATAGGTGTACATATCTTATGCAGTCTTTGTATACTAGTGTGTCAAAATGAGTAGTGAACTCCTCAGGCTGTCCTCTTTTCAAAAGAGACACAGATGCTTTTGGTGGCTGCGGGGTGGAGCCCAGGAGGCAGCCCTAATTCCTGCCACCCATCTATGCAGAGGAAATGGCTAGTGTCCTCAGACTATACTCTGCGGGTATCTAGTTTTTTCCTCTCCCTCTGCCCTACATTCACCAGCAATTTTTTGTGACTTCACATTGCCCTGTCAGTGGCACTGCTCCATCAAGTGCTGATCCTTACCAGTCTTTTCCCCCATTTCTTTTTTTTTCTCCCACATCCTGTCTCCTGGCTTATCAACTTTCCAAGGAAACAGTTGGCTCCAACCAGAGCTCTTCTTTTTTTCTGCATTGTAATTAGAGTATTAGGCAAACTGATTCTTCTCTCCTATGTTTGGTTTTGTTAAATTCTCAGCTGCATGTTCTAGAGGAGTTCTGGGAATTAAATCTTAAAATAACTAACGTTTACTCTGGGTAGTTTGCAGATATAATGCTTCAAATAATCCTGAGCCCCTTTCCAAAAGCAAAATGAGTTACATAGAACTATCTATCTGGGCATTTTCAAGAGATGGGAAAATTTGTAACATTATTTCATGAAATCACTCTAGTAGGGCCTTTTCTTAAACTCTATAGATAATTCTCTTGTGCTATTTTACATATATTTTTATTTACATAGTGTAGATGTATTATTAGATGTTTATTGTAAGCCTTAATTATTTTAATCTGGTATATAACTACTTAAACTTCAGAGTACAGAATTCTGAAGCTTAACGAGAAAACTACTTATGTCTGTTTATCATGTGATTTTGGCAAAGACAACAAAGGCAGATGTCTAATAGCCACGTGGTTTCTCTTCTGGTAGCAGGTTAAAACCACAGGTTACATTTTTTAGTGTAAATATTCAAAAGTTTCTCCTTTAACCTAATAGTAATTTCTTTCTGCTGTTACCCATTGAAATAGCGTCCTCCTGTCTCCTGTCTGTCTTGGTAGCTTTGAAAGCTATGATTTAAGTCTTTGTCCTGGTCTGACCATGGCAGGCTTTTACTTAAATTATGGAAGACACACTTTAATTCATGTTAAAAACTAATCTCATGCTGCACAAGTCTACTGTTGTTTGTGGTTTTATAATGTATGATTTAGTAGCCCCTTCCTGAGTACAAATGCACCTTTATTTGATATCCTTGTATGTAGATTGACTTCTGTGTGCCTTTTCCTCAAATACAGGAATTTCAGATTGAGTACATACAGTTACAAAGCCATTCCTGTTGGGGATAATTAAAAAGAGGAGTTTAAAAGGAAGTGAAGGACTTGTCATTATTGGAAAATGGAGGAAGGGCAGTCCCGGTTATATAGTGGCAGGAAGCTTAACGACACCATTGCCTTCAGTAACACAAGGTAGAAAATGTGCCTGAGGAATTACATGATCTAGCTCAAGATTTTCCAAGCAAAGTGTTGAAGTCGCCATCTGGTTACTGCTTGCTTCTTATTGTAAAATGTGAGATTTGGATTAATCATAGGAAGGACTATTAAAAAGAAACCAATCTCAAGCCTCTCAAGAAGCAAAAAATGCTAAAACTAAGAACTGGCTTATAAAGGAAGCTCAGATTCACTATGAGTTTTCTTAGCATCAGGTATCTCTCTTATCTGGTTGCAAAATTATGTCTACATGTGTGATTGTTATTTGATATTAATGTTGGCTTGAACCCCAGGTAGGGGAAGTGACTTTTATTTCCATCTAAAACATGGATTGTAAATTATTTGAGACTAGGTTGTTTCCGTAAGTTGAGCAAATATATTGCAGAAAAAGGAATACCGAGGCTTCTTATGGAAGCCTCGGTATTCCCTGATATGTATGGCCCTGGGAACTCAAAGACCAAAAGAGAAGAGCCAGGGCTAACTCTTAGGCAACAACAGTTCTTTTGGGCTCACCTGCAAGGAAGCTGCTTGGAGAACCAAAGATGATAGGCACCAACAGCCTTTAGCAGTGCTTTGGGAAGCACAGGAGAAAAATTATAGGTGTCCACTCACTGGCACAGAAAGGTCAAGTTAGTGCTGAGTATTTAAGTCTGTGACACCCTCTCAGCTTCATAATCTCAACCTTTTGGTCCAAATTGTTATACTACTTTGGTAAATAATATAGAAATTAGATATTTTGTCATCAACCAAATCTATTCATTCGGTTGGGGGGAGCCATGAAATATATTGGTTTTTACTATAAAGCATTCTGTTTTTAAATTAGTTTTCCCCCTAAACAAAAAAGCAAAACCTGAAATTATGAACATATAAAGTAGGATTTCTTAAACCTTGGCACCACTGGCATTTTGGGCTGGGTTATTTTTGTTGTGGAGTGCTGTCCTATACATTATAGGATATTTAGCAGCATCCCTGGCCTCTACCCTCTGGATGCCAGAGGTACTTCTCCCACATGCCATCCCTCCAGGTTATGAGAACCAAAAATGTCTACAGACATTGCCTGATGTCTCCTAGGGGACAAAAATCACCTCCTGCCGAGAACCACTGCCATAAAGAAAAAAAAATCAGAAAAAGAAAAAATCGCAGTGGAATTTAATTGTCTACTAGTTTGTACTATTTACTTAAATAACTCTTGATCTGTGTTCTGCTTTGAAAAGATAATATATTGGTTAAATAGTTGTAAATTACAGCAATGCACCAGAGTTTGGTCCTGAATATTAGAATTTTTGCTTTGGGAAAAATATAGTAGGTGTTTCCTTCAACAGTAAGCAAATATCTTAGGTATATGAAATAAATACCTCACTTGACAGATGAGAAAGTCTGAAATAGCTATTTAGCAGAATAGTCAGGGAAGAACCCAGTTTTTTTAATGTTTGACCCAGGGAGTATTTTTCTTGTTAGAGTGGTCCACTTGATATCAGCCTAAGTGATCATTATCATCCAAGGTACTTTGAAAAAGTAGAAACTTCTGCCTCTCTCACAGTTTTCAAGGATGCTGATAAGTTATGTTTGGAAGCCACTTTTCCTGTCTACCATGCCACTCACTTATTTATTTTAATTACTTAAGTAAGTCATGTTTAATGGAGTTTTCCAGCTAGTTAGGATTGATCATATCACTAACTCTATACCTTCATGTTCATCTGTAAAAAGGTGAAGAAAGGGAGGGTATGTGTGTGTGTTCACTTTTCCAAGGGGTGGTAGATGATAGCTTTTTACACTGAGCAGGGGGAAAAAATGACTACTTTGAGTAGCTAAATTTTGGTAGTGTCTGATTAGATGGTAAGATGACTTCTGCCTGTTCTGTCATGTGACTCTTTTAAGTCTTATCAACAGTGTTTTCTGAGTGGTTTAAAAGAGCAAAGGCAAGAAATGTTGGGTATGTTTTGTAAGAAGCCCTGCACACCCCGGAGAGCAGAATGTTGATGAAACTAGAATGGTCAGTGGCTTCACAGTCAACCTTTAGGCATCCATTCCTGTGCTATGGAAAATGTGCTGAAGTTATATTAGTACTGGGTGTAAGGTAGGTTGAGAGACTGGGTATTTTAGAGTAAAATTGGCTGTCCCTGGTGTAATCAGTTGCTCTGTAGACATTGAACATAATCTGTGGTATCAAATATCAAAAATTCCAGTGATTAAATGGATTGAGGATTATTATCACAATAGTGCATTTAATTATAAAGCTCCTAACACATTATGGGAACTTATTGCCTCATGCTTCATTTGTTTTCCTTACCTCACAATAATGTTTCCATAATTTAAAATGAATCAGAACTCTTCTGTACATTTTTCAATACAATTAATTTCTAAAAATCAACTCTTAATTTAAATAATTTCAGTATCCTGGTGAATTTTACCTTTCTTCAAACAGACATACAAGTATTTGACAAATACAGCATTTTATAATATGTTTTTCTCATATTCGTGTTAGTTTCTTACTGTTGCCCATTTTACTCTTGATTCTCTTACAGTGCCTAAACCAACCAACGTTAAAATCGAATCCTATAACATGAACGCTGTCGTAGTTTGGGATTACCAGGTCATGCCACAGACCCCTCTTTTTACCGTACAAGTAAAGAGCTACGGGTGAGTGTTGCTCTCTTATTTATCCTTTTTATTCTGTTTGCACATTCCACAACTCTCTGTGTTCTCCTTCCCACATGGCGGAACTTCCTGAATTTCTTGCAGGTGTCCAAAAATGTTAAGGATGCTAATTACTTCTTTGCAAAATAATTCTGCCTCTTATTTCTTCTTTCTATCAATATTGAAGTAGAAAAGTTCATTAACTTCTGAGATTTTAAGGCATGACAAATACAGCTAATAGTTAAGGTGTTACCTTACCTCCTATGGTATATGTACTTTTTAGTTGAAAGATGTAAATTTTAAAAAACCTTTTGACAACTGTTAGTCTTTGTCATGTGTTTTATTCTATAATTAACATCTGTATTAGTGAAATCTAGAGTTGCTTAAACAAGTAGATTTTTAAAAATTAGATGTGGAGTGTAGTTTGTACAGGTCTTACATTTTAAATTGAGTCTTTTTATTGTAAAAGAATTTTTAGTACTTCCAACCAAAGAGTAAGGGCTTTACTACTTCTGGCCTCAGTACTTTACTGGCTTTAGTACTTCCAGCCAAAGAGTAAGGGCTTACTTTGTCTAGCTTCTCCATCCTGTTCTTATTCAGTTCTTTCTCCCAGCTCTATGCTATGAATGAAAAGCAAAGCACAGACTAGACGGTTTGTGTTTATCTGATAACAGTAAAAGTTATCGTTGTATTTTTTACTCCTTTACCTTTAGGAAAACACATTGGAGTGATGCCTGCATCAATACTTCTCATCATTATTGTAATATTTCTGAGCACTTTGATACTCCATCACGTTCTCTCTGGGCCCAAGTTAAAGCTAAGGTTGGACAAAAAGAATCTGCTTATGTAAAGTCAAAAGAGTTTAATTTGTGCCTAGATGGTGAGTAGAATGCATGCATGTGTAAATTTTAAATTGGAAAACACTTATACAAGCATTCTGAATATATTTACTTTTAATAGCAGTTGCTAAAAATGATCGTAATGCCTATTAAACATTTAGAGGAATTTAGAAAGTCAGTATAGGTTGAGCAGCCTAAGTCCAGAGATCCCAAATGCTCCAGTGTCCAAAACTTTCTGAACACCAACATGACACTCAAATGAATATTCATTGGAGCATTTAGGATTTTCAATTTGGGATGCTCAGCTGGTAAGCATAATCTACAATAAATTAAAAAAACAAAATAAATCTAAAGCACTTCTGATTCCAAGCCCCACAAAATAGGGCTAAGAGGTGGCCATTACTTTGCCCCTTCTATACCATGACATGTCTACCCCATACAAATAAGAATCAATGCTGTCCAGCTATACTGTGCACCAGCACCACCCTTTCTCTCCCCAGCCCTGTCATTCATTTCTAAGTTACATTCACTGAGGACTTTGGCACTAACTTTCACTCTAAGTCTTTAATGCCTGTGGGAATTTGAATACCACCTTCATATGTCAAAAAATGTTAGAATTCCTTAATCTGTCCAGCACTGTGGTTTTCAGCTCTTCACTCTTCCAGCATCTCACTCCCATGATAAACCTGATTTTTGTTATCACCTCAAACTCCAGCATCTTTAGTGCCAGCTCCCATTTTCTGACTATGACATCCTGCCTTAGCGTTCAGACCTTCACTCCTGAGTTAAAGAAAGCTCTAGTCATTTGACTCTTCCCTAGTCTTCTAGTTCCTCAGTACCCTTCCTTCTAGCTTCACTTCCTTCCTTTTCCTGCTCTTGCTTTTCAGACTGTCTCTTCCACTGCCCTTTCTCCAAGGGCCCTTTAAATATTTTTATTCCCCAGCATCCACACCTTTGTCATCTGATAGCCATGTCATCTATATGTCAGGTTTTTTTTCATGCAGATTTATCAAGGGTCTCCTGTGTGCCAGAAAGCATGCTATGTCCTGGTGATACATTGGTGCATAAAGAGAACTGCCTGGCACACAGCAGTTCACAGTAAATGTGTGAAGAATAGATAAATGGCTCACCAACAGTGTCTTAAACACCAAAGGCACAAAATGCATATTTGTTGAATGCATAAACATCTAGTTCTGATTTTCACAATAAAAAGCATTTTGGTGAGGGAAGATAACTAAAATGCCATTTCTGAAACATTTTTTTAGAAACCAAGTTTCTTAATCTACAGAGCAAAGATAAAGGACAAATTATTAGAGTTTTGTTATGTCAAATCTTTTTTTTTAACCAGGGTTTAGAACCAACTTTTTTTTCTCTAGAACTAGAAATGAAATAAATCTGATAAAGAGGAGCTTAGATTTAAGAGTACGCCTTAGGCCAGGCATGGTGGCTCATGGTGGCTAATCCCAGCACTCTGGAAGGCCGAGGTGAGAGGATTGCCTGGGTTCAGGGGTTCGAGACCAGCCTGGGCAACTTGGCAAGACCTCGTCTCTACAATAAAAAAAAAAAAAAAATTAGCCAGGCATGGTGGCATGTGCCTGTAGTTCCAGGTACTTGGAAGGCTGAGGCAGTAGGATCTCCTGAGCCCAGCAACTTGAGGCTGCAGTGGCTGTGGGTATGCCACTACACTCCGGCCTGGTCAACAGAGTGAGACTCTGGCTCCAAAAAATAAAATAAAATAAAGGGCAATCCTCTCAGGTCCCCTCCCACTGTGGGAGCTTTTCTGTCTTCTCAATAAATCCTGCTTTCTCAAAAAAAAGTACTTCTTGTCTGAGATGTATTAAACATTTCTTTTTAAGTACACTTAGAACATCTTTTAGATCTTTGTGGAGGTATTTAAATGTGGTCCTGCTTTAGAACAAAAAAGAGTAGGTTAATTGATTGATTTTGGTGATTTTTATGAAATGTACCATGAAGTTCTGAGGCCAGTACTAATTGTACTTCCTCCTACTTCCCCAGGAAAAATTGGGCCACCTGAACTGAAGATCAGAGAGAAGGAAAACCAAGTTATTGTTACAGTATTTCACCCTTTAATTCCTATAAGTGGAGAAGAGCTAGAAGCTGATTACTATTATGAAAACGGCTGTTACACATTCATATACAGTGTATATGTGAGAGTGGATGAAAATGAGGTACGTTTCTATTTTCAATTTTTCAGAATGGGGCCAGGCACAGTGGCTTATGCCTGTGATCCCAGTGCTTTGGGAGGCCAAAACGGGAAGATGGCTGGAGCCCAGGAGTTTGAGACCAGCCTAGGTAACATAGCAAGACCTCAACTTTACAAAAAATCAATATGTTCGCCGGGCATGGGGGCACACACCTATAGTCCCAGCTACTCAGGAGGCTGAGACGGAAGGATCGCCTGAGCCGAGGAGGTCAAGGCTGTGTTGAGCTATGATCCTGCCACTGTTCCCCAGTGTGGGTGACAGAGTGAGACCCTGACTCAAAAATATTTCTTCATAATGGAAATTTTTCTGTAGCTAACATGAGTTGTTTCTTTCTGTAGTCTAATGAAAGTAGAATGCTTATGAATATTCAGGCAAGACTCACAGATCGTAGATTTTAGAAAGAAAATAAATGTGAATGCTATTGAAGGAAATTGACATGAAGTTAATCACTAACACTGTGTGAATACATTTAAGTTTTTTCTTTGCCTCATTTAGCAGCATGGCTCCAATCTAGGATTTTTCCTTGTGTATCTCCATTTCTCCACTGGTAAGATGAGGATAATTTTAACCTTTTCTTTCTCACTGATGGTGATGTAAACTAACATGAAGCGTTGTTTGAAAGAGCACATTAACAGTACAACTGTGGAGATATACTTACATTCTGGCACTGATGTGGAGTCCACACTTTGATTAGAACTATTCTACTCCATTCTCCACAATGGCTGCCATTAATTTACTTAACAAATATTGATCAAGCACACACTATGTACCAGGAGTACAGAAGTGAACAGTAAAGACAAAACTTGGGGAGAATTGCTCTGGAGCAGAGAAGGAGGATGAGTTGTGGGGGGTAGAGCACCGATTTTTAACAGGGTGGTCAGAGAGGCCCCACAGAGAAGGGGCTAATGGGAGCCATGACTGAAGGAGGCCAGGAGGGGAGCCCTGTGAATGTCGTGGCGAGTGCTTCAGATAAAGGCCCTGCAGGAGCATAGCAGGCATGTGATGGGAGCTGCAAGGGGACAGTGAGACTTGAGCAAGTGCAGGGAGCAGGTGACGGCAGAGATGTCACTGGGGGGCCACATCTCTTAGGACACTGGAGGGATTCAACTTTTAATGCATATACGTGCAATCATATAAGTATGCATGTTCAAACATACACAAATTCATACATATACACATTCATACATATACATAGTCGTGCATATACATGTATTCATACATATACATGTTCATACATATACACTCATACATCAATATGCAGTCAGACATGCACACACGTTCACACACACATTTATACATACACATGTTCATAATACACACACACTCATTCACACACACAATCATGCCTGTACACATGTTCATACATACATTCATACATATATACACAATCATACATGTACACAATTCACACACATACACATTCTATACACATACATGTACATGGGTTTATGTGTATGTACATGTTCATACATATACACACTTGCATACATTTACGCATTTGTACGTGCACACAATCATGCATATATACACCTTCATACATATACATGTTCATGCTTATACACACATTCATGCATATACACACATTCATCCGTGTGGACACATTCATGTCACTTTGGTTGCTAGCAAAGTTGTCTTCCTCGACTGCAAATCTGATCGTATTACTCTGCTGCTTACAGCCTTTTCACAGATCCCCATCGGCTTCAGAATGGTGTCGGAATTCCCTTCCATGCCAGGGCCTACAAAGCCCTCAGGATTTGGCCTCTGGCTGCAGCCTCTCCCTTTTCCTCCAGCCTTGTTTTCATCCATGCTTTGGTGAACTGCTTGTTCACCATGCCATGCTCTTTCCCAGAGTCGTGCTCTTTCACTGCTTCCATTTGGTAGATTTCTGCTCATTTCAGTAGTCCACTGGGTTATCGGCTCCCCTTTGAATTCTTTTCTGACCCGGGAGACTCTTTCCCCTTCTGTGATCTGGTTCTTGATAGCTCCATATAGTATTCCTTTTGCAGTACTCCCTTCTTGTAAGTTACTTGAAGCCAGGCCCTGGCACAGGTGGCCCACACACTGAGGCTGGTTGAATTAATGATAAGCTAACGGGGATCGCTTCAACTGCCCTGCCCAGAGATCCTACAGTTGTTGTGTAATTGCTTTATTATTCTTTCTATAAAATACTTTTACCTCTCACTAGTTAAGTTTCTAGCACTCTAGGAATAGACCAAATAACAATAATAAGTTGCTAGTTTAACAACTAAGAGTGAACATTCCTGATATTTTAGTTTTTAAACTTACAGTCCCTTTAATGAACATTTAATAGACACATAGTATCATGCTGTGTTAAAGTAACAAATTGACTTATTACTTGATATCAAAGCTAATTTTAGACATTTTCAACATTAATTATATATATGTTTTCTTCAGGTGTTGACCAGGATTAATATTGTGATTTTTTTTTTTTGTAGATTAAAAGAAGCCATACATTTTCATTGTTTTTTTTTTCCCCATACAGAATCTGTATAAAATACACATGAATTCAGATGATGATTGCAACGAGACTGAGTGTCAGTTAACTCTTCCATTGTCCTCAGAGGATTCTCAGTTCTGTGCCTCAGCAAAAGGAGTCTTAGACTCGTTGGGTGTTACAACCGAAAAGTCAGAAGAAATTTGTATTACCATTTCTGATAACAATACAAAAGGTTCGTACTTGACTTTTTTTTTCTATATGTAGAGGGGGGTGATAACTAAAATAGGATAGTACGGGAAAAGACAAATCATTTGCAGTTTCAGAAGATCTGCTTTCTTTTTTTTTTTTTTTTGAGTTGGAGTCTCACTCTGTCGCACAGACTGGAGTGTGCAGTGGCCGCTCCCGGCCACCACAGCCTCGACCTGCTGGGCTCTGGTGATCCTTCCGCCTCAGCCTTCCAAGTAGCTGGAACTACAGGCACGCGCTACCATGCCCGGCTAATTTTTTGATTTATTGTAGAGATGAGGTCTCACCAAATTGCCCAGGCAATCCACTCACCTCAGCCTCCCAAAGCGCGGGATTACAGGCTGAGCCACCGAGCTCAGCTATATGGTGGTTGATTTAAGCCATTAGATTTTGGAATAGTTTGCTATACAACAACAAATAATCAATACAGAAATATAGAAATATATGTTCTTTGTAAACAAAACAAAAACAGAAATTCAAAGATACTCAAATAATGCAGAAGGAAACCAGAAGGATCCACAAGCCAGAAGACAGCCCTGTTCACATTGTATTATGTTTTCTCCTAGCCTTTTTCTGTGAGTACATGTTCCCACATGAATGTGATCATACTGTATACACACTCCATATTCTGCTTTTTCCCCTTCCACTTGGCAGTATATTGTGAACATTTTCCAATATCCTTACAATTTTCAAAGATGCATAATTTGGGGACTATCTTACTCTATCCTATGGATGTTCAAAGAATTCTGGGATTCTTCTCAATGTTTTACTTGTGTAAATGTAATTCAGGTGAGTACCCTTACACTGAAATTTTTTGCTGCATCTGGGATTACTTCCTTAGATTCTTAGAAGTGAAATTATCAGATCAAAATATATAAATTTTTTAAAGTTCTAGATGCATATCTTTCAACTACTTCCCAAGAAACTCGTGACAATTTGCCCTCTACCAGTAGTGAGTGAGAGGGTTAATCACTTTGCACCTTTAGAAGCCATGAGTAAAATTAAGTAGAGTCGGGTTTTTTATGTTTATCAATTTGAAAGCCAAAAAAGACATTTTTGTTTTCATTTGAATTTCCTAGGTTATTAGTGAGGCTGGATATTTTTCAAACTTTTACTCATCAATGGTATTGCATTGTCTGTGAATTGTTCCCATCTTTTTCTACCTCTCTATGTAAGTTTTGGTCTCATTTGTGTGAGTTTTTAAAAACAAATACCTGTACAATAAGGTTCAAAAATTCTGTCAGAGTATAGAAAATACTATATTGAAATTTTTATTGATCAGGCGTGGCGGCTCACACCTGTAATCCCAGCATGTTGGGAGGCACAGGCAAGAGGATTGCTTGAGTTCAGGGGTTTGAGATCAGCCTGGATAACTTGGTAAGACTTCGTCTCTACAATAAATCAAGAAAAATTATTTGGGTGTGGTAGCACATGCCTGAAGTCCCAGCTACTTGGAAGGCTAAGGCGGAAGGATAACCTGAGCCCAGCAGGTTGAGGCTGTGGTGGCTGTGAGTGTGCCACTGCGCTCCAACCTGGGCAACAGAGTGAGACTCCAACTAAAAAAAAAACATAATAAATACATAAATAAATAAATTTGTTATCGAACTTTAATTTCACTTAAGATGCTGCTGTATATAAGTAGGTAAAGCAAATTTTTATTTTTTCTTCATGAGAAATTAAAAGTAAAATAAATTTTCCCATTTGCTCTACATGAAATGAATTTCAGGCCTCCCACATACAAGCATTGGCAACTTCCTTCCCTATGCCAAACAACAAAAAGTTAACGCATACAGGAATGCTGAGAGTTTAAAATCTAAACAATGGACATATATTTTACACAAGACACGAGGTTACACATTTTACTGAGAAAACACTTCATCACAAAAAGGGCTTGGACCATCTAGGTTTAAGGCAGACAATCTCTCACCAAACATCCAAGCATCATGCTGAGCTTCTGCGTACACATTAGTCTATAGTCAGTCAACTCTGGTTCTGCACTCTGGTTGAAGAAAACACCGCACACAAACTCGCATACTTGATTATCAATGCCATGTGCTAACCACAGGCAGCTCAGTTATTGAGGTTCTTGATACCTTGAGGTCAATGGCTGGCTCTCTGTCAGGGGTGATTTTGCCCCACAGGGGATATTTAACAATGTCTGGAGACATTTTGGGGTGTCTCAACTGGGGGAGGTATGTTACTGGTTATCTAGTGGCTAGAAGTCAAGGATTCTGCTAGACATCCTGAAGTAAACAGGACAGGACCCTTCCCCATGAAGAGTCATCCAGCCCTAAATGTCAAAAGTGGTAATGTGGAGAAACCCTACTTTAGGCTGTGGCAATAGGAATAAAATAACGCTCTCTTACCTCTCCTGTGTAACTATATTTGCCTTTCAGAATCTTCCTGTGAAGTCTTGTATGGCTTTCATCATCAAAAGGCAGGAATCCGCTAAGTAAAACAAATGTGATCACGCCAAGAGCCCACATGTCCACTGCACTGGTATAAGGTTTCCTCAGCAGAATCTCAGGAGCTATGTATTCTGGGGTCCCACAGAGTGTTTTCATCATCCAGTCACCACTTTTGTTCCCAGAGTGTGCCAACCCAAAATCTGTGATTAAAATTTTCGACTCAGCACCTGGATGATAATATAAGAGATTTTCAGGCTTCAGGTCCCTATGAGTTATTCGCAAGGCATGCAGATACCTAATCCCATCAGCAACCATCTGAAGGATTCTGACAGCATCTTGTTCTGTAAAAGATCCCTGAGCAATGAGTCGGTCAAAGAGCTCCCCTCCTGTGGCCAGCTCCATCACCATGTAAACTCGATCTTGGGTCTCAAAGATCTCAATGAGCCGGACGATGTAACGATGGCTAACCCGCCTCAGGACGTGAAGCTCAGACTCACATGCTTCTCTGCCTTCTCTCTCTCTGGTTTCCATCACTTTAATTGCAAAAGGTTTCTTGGTGGTCTTCTGCTCCACCCTGACAACCCTGCTAAAACTGCCTGTCCCAATAAGAGCCTTGATGTCATATCTGTTGGGAAGAAAAGTCAAACCTGTTATTCTCCAAAGTGATGATTCTCAAAATTATTTAAGTTCATGCTTTATATCATCTTTTCTATTCTTATATTCCCCCCACTGGATTTCCTTACTTATTATTACTTCATTGTGTTTATTATTTTTTAAAACAACCCAAATCCTCTTTTGAAATTAAGGCAAATGATATAAAGGTAATTCATTGGTGGAAAGACAATGTTAATAGCAATACCTACCATTTGTTATATACTTATTACATGCCAGGAATTTTTTTTTTCTTGAGTCGGGGTCTCTGTTGCCCAGGTTGCAGTGCACAGCTCACTGCAGCCTCCTGGGCTCAGGCGATCCTTTTCCCTCAGCCTCCCAAACAGCTGGGACTATAAGCAATCACTGCCACGCCTGGTTACTTTTTTGTAGAGATGAGGTTTCGCCATGTTGTCAAACTCTTGGGCTCAAGCAGTCCTCTCGCCTTGGTCTCTCAAAGTGCTGAAGTTACAGGTGTGAGCCACCACATCCAGCAATGCCAGAATTTTAAAAAATCCTATTCTTACAAAAATTCTGCTATTTGATATAATAATACACACCCCCTTTTTCCAGACCCCCCCAAAAAGACTTTAAAAAGGTTAAGCGACTTCTCAAGGCCACACAGATTGTGATTGATATGGATGGGATTCAAATCCCACCCTTTCCAATGCACCTCACCAAAATTTCCTTAAAGAATTTTAGGATCTCTCTCTCTATCATTTTCTTTCCTTCCTCCAGCCCTAGTTTCTGCCATTCTTCAACAAAAACCAAATCAAGTAGGGAGAATAAAGAAGAGGCTCATTCCTATTTATGACTTCTCAAAAGAGGAAGGAGCCAATATTAGAGTTACTTGACTGTAAGCTCAGTCCTAGGCCCGTTTCATACACAGTAGCTGTTAACGAAGAAAAAGTCAACGTGCCTGTGCTATTACAAGAGCAGGTCTCAGAGGTCTGGTAGGAAGAGTGTTAGGGCCATTCCAGCCAGCTGCTTTCCACAATCTCCCCCCAGTCGCTCTCCTTCACATGTAGCTTCCAAGCAGTAAAACAAATTTTAACATGAGATGTGTCAATGATGTATGGACTAATTATCTCACAAGAAGGCAAGGAAGTTAACTCAGATTTCAAGGCTAGGGGTCTTAAACTTGAATTGTCGGTGGAAACTTCTACTAAAATTTAACAATCCTATCAAATTTAACCTTCTGTCTTTATTGAAGACATGTACGGAAAGTGCTACACTTAAAACCATGTTACAGCTAGAAAAATATTAAAGAAAGATTTAACCCAATTCCTCATTTTACAGATGAGGAAATTTGAAGAACAGGTTAGACAATCCGTTGTTTTAGTTGTAGAACCAGGATCAGAACCCAGATCTCCTTACTTCATAATTTAGTGCTCTTCTCACTTTATTAAAATCTCTCCCAAGTAAGGATGCCAAAGAATTGAATGTGCCCAGGGAGTACCCAGGAAGAAGGCAATTTTTTATGTCATATACTCAATACCAAAGATTCAAATGAAAATATCATTCTGTGCTTTTAATAGCTTTATTTCTTTTTTGCTGAGCTTATTCTTCCTGGATCTTTTTTTTTTTTTTTTTTTGCCTACTTATATTTTTGTTATATTCCTAAAAATGGCATTTGGCTGCCCCAGATTACAGAAAACAGCTTTGTTCTCCATAGAGCATTTAATTTTCTGGCCAATTACCTAATCAAAACAGATAGCAATTTAGTAATCTTAAGTAGATTATTTCCCCTTTTCCCTCTCCAATTCTGCTTTTTTTATTCACGTGCATTCCCAGTGTGATTTTAAAGATAATCATAGGCATTTCAAATTCTATTGCTTTGCACACCAGCCAAGTTTTACATTACCTCTAATATGGATGAAAGCACTTTGCAAATACTAATTTATCGCTATGTCCTCAAAACTGCTGGCAAACTAATTTGTTCATTTCTGAGGAACTACACTCTTTTGATCAAATAAAAGAAGCTTTATTCAATGCTGATAATAGACCTTCATATTCTAAATATTTGAAAAAAATGTTGGTAATTTGACATTGGAGGAAACTATAGGCTTTAAGCCAAAACTTAAAGTAGTGGGGAAAAAAATGCCTCCCATTGCTATTCAATTTATCCCATAACAAATTCTTATAGCTGCAGCCCTGCTTGTGGATGGTGATCATCTTTATGACTTGAATAGCCATTTAGCATGTCTTGTAATTTCATCCATATTAGAGGTAATATACCTTGTAAATTTACCTAGCACAGAAGGGCAACAATAAATGTGGAATGAAAGAATAATTCACTGAATATTTACCATTCCTGAATCATTCATGTATTTTGAAAACATTAAGTGAGGATCAAATCAAGCAGGGGAGAAATATTTACATATTTCTCAATTTCCTCCATTTCCATCCCTTCTTCCCTCCAAATAGAGAAACCTCAATGTCAGTTTTGTAGGTAGTGCAATTTCATATTATCTCACGAATTATATAAATTTGAAATACTACATTAACCTCAGCTGCTACAAACTAGGAATTTTTGAATATGAGTAAAAAAATTGACAAGTAATTATTCAGCCTAAATTGTCAATACTGTTAAGATTAAGAAATCTTGGCTTAGACTGTTGAGGGATAATCTTAAAATTATTATGTAGAAGATTCCAGCCACTTACTAATTATTTTATAACATTGAAAGTATTGGCCAGGCATAGTGGCTCAACATGCTGTAATCCCAGCATTTTGGGAGGTGGAGGCGAGAGGATTGCCTGAGAAAAGCAATTGTAATGAACTCCCAAGAAGAAAATAAATACTGGGGGTGCCAAAAAACATACACACATTTTAAGAGATGTTATCGATGTGTCTGGACGCTGATGGTAACTACTTTAGCACCTCTTGTAATTACATAAGTCAAACGTGACTTGTATTCACCTTACATTTTAATGCAGTTTTTTCTTTTCTTAAAATGTGTATACATTTTGGGGGGCACCCTTTGCATAGTCAGATTTACATTCTATCATCTCTGTTCTGCAAGTGTTATAGATGGAATCACAATAGAGAAGAAAAAAAACCTTGTTCTAGTTCCAATTCTCCCATTAACTTAAACAAATCACTTAACCTTGGGGGGCTCAACTCCCTATCTGTGAAAGATGAGTCTTGAGTTAAAATGTCTAAAGCCCTTATAATATGGAGATGCTCTGCTTCTAAGATCTTTTTAAACACTAAAGGGGCTGGAACTATCCTGGGGATGGGTACTAGGAGGGCAGATAAAGATTAGACCACAGTAGCATCATCTCCCCAACTACAGGTGACCAGAGATGCCGTTTAACCAGTTCAGTCTCGCCAAGACCCAGCATCTACTTAGATTCAAGTTCAGTCACATCAGTCAGCCTTGATCTTCTCTAAGCTTAGCAGCTACTTCAGTAGTTTTACTAACCGTTCTCAAGGAGGAAATGGCCCTGCGTAGATTCTGGGCTGAGCACCATATTGAAATGAGCATACAATTCTAGGACCAGAAGTGCCTTGTGGAGCCAGATGAGACACCCATCTTTGTGTCCCACCAAATACTACAGAGGAGAAGGGAATTCTGTGGTTTCCTTGGTCAACATGTCAGATATGGTACTCTCTCAGGAAATTACCGCTGAGGCCAACCAACCTGCTCTCTCTGCTCATTTTCTGCATAGAGTCAATTAGGTTTTACCTGTACTTCATGAAGACGATAATAAGCACTGCACTAAAATCTACTTGAGGACTGGCATCATGCACTCTGCAACATAATTTACATGTATTATTTTATCTCACAACAATGTTATAAGACAGATATTATTCTTCCCATTTTACAGAGGCAGAAACTGAGGAAGAAGAAAAACTAAGGAGTGTTCTAAATGGCACATGGTAGAAGAAATGGGAGTGGATTCTCCAGTCTGGTTGACTCAAAGTTCCATTTCTAATGCACGAACCATAGTCCCACTTCTAGAATTTAGTAGAGGATTCTCCACACATAAGGTGTGGCAGTACCCAGCCCCAGTACACGGGTGGAAACGCCTCTCCCCCTTAGACACTGCTGGAGGTTGAGAGGCCGTCCTCCTTCCCGCCTTGAGGATAGGAATTCCCTCTTTTTTTTTTTCTCCTGCTGCTCCTGCACTTCCTGCTCAGAGATGACAAAAAGAGAAACTGTGCTGGGCATTTACTAAAACAGCAAGGAAGATGTCATCCCAGACTACTGCAATAGGGGTCAAGACTACTGCAGTAGGGGAAAGAGGATAAACTCCTTTGAAATGGAAGTCAAGAGTGTTTTCAAGCCCTGGATGAGCTAGTGAAAAGGTGCGGGAGGACATTAGGAAAAGGTTGTCCGTGTGATTAGGCCATCTGTGTTTGCTAACCGGCTTGTGGAAGTTAGGCTCCTGCCCTCCCACAGGGACTGGGAGAGAGTGGCCTAACTCTCTTGATGATCATATTTCAAAGGAAGAGCTCCCAGATCCTTGAAAAAGACAGTCCTGGGTGATAGAAGATTTACATCTCAAAGGAGCAAAGAAAGTGAGTCGAATGGCCTATAATTGGGAAGAAACGGTCCAGGTTGAGTCAGGCTTAAGGGAATGTTAAGGCCGACTTGGTCAGTAGTGGTTTGACTCCCTCAGCCCAGCCCCAGGCCAGCCCCTCCTCGGCGCTCCACATGGAGCGTTACCTGGCAAGGACCCGGGGATCGAACTTGGCTCGGAAGCGAGCCACCTGCATCCTCTGAGCCGCCTGAACCGCCGCCTCGGGCCCGGGTTCGGGCCCCGCACCCCCGGCGCCTCCTTGGCCTTGACCGTCGAGCTTGACCCGGGCCGGCGCTGGCGGCTCCGGGACCACCTTTCTGCTGGCACCGCAACCCATGCCTCGCACGCTCTCCCGGCGCTCCCGGGACCTGAGGTGGGGAGGGGCGAGCTCAAGAAGAAGGGCGCAGCCCATTTATCCCCAGAACAGCTGGAGGGGGCGGGGCCCTCCCCACTGCGGGGTCTTTGTCAGGAAGATGGGTCTCAGAACGCCCGCTGAGGGTCGGCAGCCTTGATCCTCACTGACCACTTATTTCTGTGTGTAACTTGACACGGTAAAAGCAAAGGGAACTAGAAGGCAGGAGCCTAGGCCTAATTCTCTGGACTTAGGAAGTGAACATAATATTAAATGATTCTATGAAGGACATTGTCACTCCGAAGGACTTGGATGTCTCCATGGCTGAGCTCATACCAAATGACACGAACATTCTTGTAAGAGCTTATAATAAGGTATAACATCACTCTACTCTATTGAATTAAACAGTCGGCACTGGTCTGTGTCCAGCACTCATGACCCTCATCCTCTGGGTAATCCATCTGTGATGGAAAAACTCAGGGCAACAATAGATGTCCAGAGCCCATCCAAACATCTTAAGCAAATACAAGGATAAAATCTGTTTTAAAAATTATATATATAGGCCAGGTGCAATGGCTGACAAGTGTAACAGTGCTTTGGGACACTAAGGCAGGAGATATTGTAACCCCTGTATATAAAACAAAAAACAAAAAATAAGCTGGGTATGATGGCATGCCTGTAATCTTAGCTTGAGCTCAGGAGTTCAAGGCTGCAGTGAGCTGTGATCATGCCACTACACTCCTCAAAAAAATATATATATATATATACTATATAATCATATATTGTCTATATATTTCATTCTTGTAGTTATACATATCTATACATGTATGTATGTGCATATAATATATACAATATACTTATAAATATTAAACATTTTGATAAATATTGTATATATTGATTATATCACTATATTGATTAGATACCATTGATATAGATTAACTGTATTCATATATAAATATGTAATGTAAGAAGTGAAACCTAGTCAAGGCCAAGCAAGTCAAAATCACATGCCTAGGAAGATGTAGAGCCAGAATAAAACTGGAGGCCAAGTATCCCAGTTTCTGGTCCAGTGCTCCTTCAGTTTGTGCCATTTCCTTTCTAATTTCATTTAATTTGCAGTTTGCTTTAGCAGGGAGCATCTGTGATGAGTAAGTTAGCCATGGATTTTCCCAGAATTATGTTTTGAAGAAAAATTTGAAATATGACTTGGGTATAGCTAAGAGAGTCCATTCTGCAAAGGGAGTGTAATTACCGCCCCCCCCCCCCAAAAGATATCTTGGTAAAGAACGCTCAGAATTCTCCAACTACTAGGAAACAGAGAGAAGTTTTGTTTTAAGCAGATGAAAAACTCGTGCTTTCATGTCTCAAGCTCTTGAACCAATTTGCAGAATAGGCTATACAGGAAAAGAATGGAAGAGAGAAGAAAGAGGAACAGAAGTCAATGTTAAAGTACTCAAAAAACAATTATCAGTTCCTCAGAAAGCCTGGGTGTAAAAGTTGTTTGAGTAAGTGTCACCTAGCAAATAGGAAGCATCTACTATAAATCCTAAATCTGGGTAGCAGTGAAAGCATCAGATACTTCCTCAAAGCAGGCAGTCCCTCTGTGTATCTAGCTTCTCCCAGTTGCAAAATGCTTCATAGTAGGCTACAGAAATCTCTTCTCTCCTGGCCAGAGCTGGTCACACAGCAAAGAAAACTTTGTCATGTTATCTCCCCCTAGGCCTGAACCCTGTTCCTTGAAAATTACCGATTTTAAAGTCTTTTAAAAATGCAAACGTTAATAGAACCACTGATTGCTTCTCTTGAAAAGCACCAACTGGAAGTGTTGATAATATTAATTCTGTGTCTGGAGACAAAATTTAACTACCTATACATTTGAAACTTTTATTTTTAAGGACTTTCACCAAATGTTAAAATGATCGTAAGGATATCCTTTTAATCTCACAAACCGCTGAGAAAGAATAATTCATAAAGTAATGTGTAGCATAATCATGAAGTCTCCTGCATTTCTCTTTGTTGTGCATAATTGCTTCAATAATAAGGAAGCCTGCTCAAAAATTGTTTGGGACCACATGCTATTCCACATTAATGAACAATTTATAGTTATTTAAATTGTATTTTGTAAGCTAATTAAAACAATAAAAATGTTAAAGTGAATTCTAGACTTATGGTCAATTTTAAATGAAGTTTTATTTTTATATCAGTGTGGTTAGTGCTTAAATCTGTAACACTTAAATCAACTACATAAACAGAGGTTCTGTGATATGATGTTTTATAAAGAGTAATTAGACTGGACCTCCAGCTTCTAAACAAAAAAAAATCTTACCTTAACTGCCATTCGTTGCCCAGAAGTCACAAATTCTTACTAGACAATTGTAAGAATGTGTAATACATTGCTTCAATCACTCAGTGCCAGATTCCATTGTATACACAGTTTTTAAAAAGCAGAGTTAGAAGTGCACAGAGTTAAATCCTATAATGTGTTTTGGATAATAGCGATTCTGAACCCATGGACACTTCCTAGAATAACTCTCTAGCTTATATTTAATAAATTGATTAAATTAAGTAATGTGATTTATGAAATATATACGTCCCAAGTTATAATCCAACCCCTAAAGAGTATTCCACTAAAAGGATTTAAGGCATTAAACCAATTCAAAAACTCTTTAAAGACTTAGACTAACTTTTTTTTTTTTTTTTTTTGAGTTGGAGTCTCACTCTGTCACCCAGGCTGGAGTGCAGTGGCCGCTCCCGGCCACCGCAGCCTCAACCTGCTGGGCTCTGGCGATCCTTCCACCTCAGCCTTCCAAGTAGCTGGAATTACGGGTGCGCGTTACCACACCCGGTTAATTTTTTGATTTATTGTAGAGATGAGGTCTCGCTTGCCCAGGCGGGTCTCGAACCCGCGGGCTCAGGCAATTCACTCACCTCAGCCTCCCAAAGTGCTGGGATTACAGGCTGAGCCACCGAGCCCGGCTTAGATTAACATTTAGGGGAAAATCATTTCTCTCTTACATGAACAATAATGATGGGAAATATGAAAAAACATATAACCATTTTATATTCTATTCCTGTGTCAGTAATAAGTATACTCCAGTAAAATAAAGAAAGCAAAACAAATAATTATAGGTATCCTTAGGAGTGATATACTGAGATGCCCTACAATACTATAACCTCCTATATCTTAAAACTAAAAGGATATAACTAAAATACATTTTTAACAGGTAAAATTGCTTCATGTAGAATTAGTTTCTTTGGAAAGACCTAGAATTTTGTTGTTTTTCAAGTTTTCGTTTTCCTTAGAGCCCCCCTACTGGGATTAATTTTCTCTAAAGTGATCTCCCACCTCAAACATCAGTTTGAAGGTGTTCCTCTTATCAGCTTCCTTCTTCCCAAGGTGTAGGATTTGTGTTTGTAATGACAACTAGCATGGCGCCCTTTTAAGCCAATTTCACATACACCATGATGTGTGGAGCCAACAGTGCAAAGCTACTCTCAGAGCTTTCTTCCTATAAACAAATAATATTGCTCCTCCAAGCAAAATTGTGTGTGAAATTCAGAGATGGTAGAAGTTTCCTGTCTCCCTTACCAAGCTATTTTTCACTATCCTAACACCTTGCAAAGATAAGACTGTAATCATTCAGATAAGTCAGTAACTGTTTTTCAATTACTGAAAATATTTTTCTGTTATTGCACTAGGTAGTAATTCATGTAACTTGCATATAGTTACTTTAGCACCAAAGAAGGCATATTTAGCATTTGTAGAACTTCAAGTTGTAAAAATTGTAGATTTCAAGAATTTCAATTTCAAGTTGTCTTATTGTTGTCAAAATCTCTCCTGTCCTGGCCACAGCTGACCACACAGCAAAGAAAGCTTTGTCACGAATCTTCTCCTAAGCCTGAAACATGTTCCTTAAAAATTGGCTATGATAGTCACTGATTGTAAAGCCCTTTAAAAATGCGAACATTAATAGAACCTCTGATTGCTTCTCTTTTGAAAAGCACCAACTGGAAGTGTTGATAATATAAATTCTGTGCCTGGAGACAAAATTATTGAAATGAAAAAGAAGACAATATTCACATGCAGTAATAAATTGTAGGTAAAATGTCTGCTGTTAAGCAAAAACACAAATCTTAACCACCCCCATGTTTGTTTGTTTTTTTCTTTTTTCAGTCAGAGTCACACTCTGTTGCCCAGGCTAGAGGGCAGTGGCATGCTCATGGCTACCGCAGCCTCAACCTGCTGGGCTCAGGCAATCCTTCCACCTCAGCCTTCCAAGTAGCCGGAATTATAGGCATGCACCACCACGCTCAGCTAATTTTTTTATTTACTGTAGAGATGAGGTCTTGCCAATTTGCCCAGGCTGTCTCAAACCCCTGGGCTCAGGCAATTCTCTCTCCTCCACCTCCCAAAGTACTGGGACAACAAGCGTGAACAACCGCACCCAGCCAAATTTTACTTTTAGTGATTCAAAGAAATAGCTAACCATGGTGGTGAATGAAGTTTCCTTGTTTTTGTGCACAAATTTACAAAGATAAAGTGAGAGAGTATATCACTATATTTTAGCAAATTTGCCTAAAGGATTTCTGCCTTTTCAAGTTGGCAATTTGCATCCAAATTTTTAAAAAATGATGGTTAGAAATATGTTCAGTTCCATGGAAAAATATTCACAATATGTTGCTGGGTGAAAAAAAGAAAGTCCTTTATAGTGTGATCTCATTTTTAAAATCACTAATGAAATAAGTTCCTATGGTGAGGAAAGAGGACCTCCTGCTGACAGATGGCAAAGAACTGAGGCTTGCCAACAACTATAGGAGTGAAGTTGGGAACAGATTTTTTTTTAATTTTTATTTTTTAAATGGGTACAATTAGGGTTATGTATACAAATGGTCATTGTACAGGTAAAGTTTAGGACTCACTTTGGTCTCCACTTCACCTGGTTTGAGATTAGGTACCCTAACTGACGAAATATGCCTCCCCACTCGCCTGACAGTTTCCCATTACTGCCAATGCGGTTCTCAGTTTTTTGTTTCTGTGATAGATCACTGAGTATTATAGACTCTAAATCCATCCAAGTTGCTGCGAAGTTCATAATTTTGTCCTACTTTATGGCTGGGTAATATTTCATCATGTATATGTACCACATTTTAAAAATCCAGTCCACTTTCGATGGGCAACATGGTTGATTCCTTGTTTTTGCTATTGTGAATAGTGCTGCAATAAACACGCATGCGCAGGCATCTTTTTCATAGAGTGATTTGAGTTCCTCCAGGTATCTTCCCAGAAGGGGGATTGCTTTGTATGGAAGGTCGATTTTTAGATCTTTTAGGAATTGCCACACTGTTTTCCACAGAGGTTGTTCTCGTTTACACTCCCACCAACAGTGTGGAAGCATTCCCTTTTCCCCCGCATCCTCTCCAGTATCTGTTGTTTTTTGAGTCATTGATGTTAGCCATCCTGACTGGAGTTAGGTGGTATCTCAGTGTGATTTTAATTTGCATTTCTTTGATGATTATTGAGGCTCAGCATTTTTTTATGTATCTGTTGGCTACTCGTATGTCTTCTTTTGAGAAGTATCTATTCATATCTTTTGCCCACTTTTTAATAGGGCTGATTTTTTTTTTCTTTTTGACTCGTTTGAATTCCTTGTAGATTCTAGAGGTTAGATCTTTTTCAGATACACAGTTGGCAAATATTTTTCCCCGTTCTGTGGGCTGTCTCCCTGCTCTCGTGATGATTTCTTTTGCTTTGCAGAAGCTTTTCAGTTTGATGAGGTCCCATTTGTCTAATCTCTTATGGCATGGGCACTTGAGGTTTTGACCAGGGATTGGTTGCCAGTTCCAATTTCCTTAAGGGTGTCTCCTGCATTTTCTAAGTTTCTTATTGTTTGAGGTTTTACATTTAGGTCTTTGATCCATTTAGAGTTGAAAGGGAACAGATTCTCAATCCAGCCATGCCTCGAGATGCCTGCAGCTTTGAAGGCAATTTCCTGAGAACTTAACTCTGAAAGTAGATTTCCCAAGTTCAAGTTCTGGCAACACCACTTATCAGCTCTATGACCTTAGGGAAATTGCTTGAATCTCTCTATCCCCCTAGTTTTCTTATCTATGAAACTGAAATAATAATCACACAATGGTCATAAGGTTGTTGTGAATAACAGTCTATGTGAAGCACTTAGAACAGCAACTGGAATATTATAAATATTCAACATATACTAGCTCACATAAATGAATGGCTTTAAGAGGTTTTCTTAGTTACCTATTGCTGCATAATAAATCTTCCCCAAGTTTAGCAGCTTTAAAACAACAAGCATTATGCTGGGTGCAGTGGCTCAAGCCTGCAATCCCAGCACTTTGGGAGGCCGAGGTGAGAGTATTGCCTGAGTCCAGGGGTTCGAGACCAGCCTGGGCAACTTGGTGAGGGCCCATCTCTACAAAAATTCAAAAAATTAGCTGGGCGCGGTGGTGGTATGTGCCTGTAGTTCCAGCTAGTTGGAAGGTTGAGGCAGAAGGATCGCCTGAGCCCAGCAGGTAGAGGCTGTAGTGGCTGTGAGTGTACCACTGTACTCCAGCCTGGGCAACAGAGTGAGATTCCAACTTAAAAAAAAAAGTATTTATTTTCTCATATTTCCTGAAGATGAAGGATCTAAGAGAATGGGTCTGGCTGAGGGTCTCAGGAAGGA
>CAUYQG010120690.1:0-14484 GCA_963574415.1 Tarsius wallacei | reverse complement strand
TCTCTACAATAAATCAAAAATTAGTCAGACGTGGTAGTGCGTGCCAATAGTTTCAGCTACTTGGAAGGCTGAGGCAGAAGGATTGCCGGAGCCCATCAGGTTGATGCTGGGGTGGGCGTGAGCATTCCAAAGCATTCCAGACTGGGTGATGGAGTGTGACTCCAACTAAAAAAACAAAAGAAAAATCACATACAAAAAATGAAAGAGATACTCATTAGGACATACTCTATGTTGTCTGTCTAAAAGAGAGATCCGTTATTAAATATTACATATGTGCTTTTGTCTGGCTGTTTGTATCCCCACTCCCAAATTCATATGTTGAAACCTAAACCTTATTAAAGAAGCCCTAGAGAGCTGTCTTGCCTTTCCAACACATGAGGACACAGCTAGAAAATATCTATGAGCTATAGAGTGAGCTCTCACCAGTGACTGAATTTGCCAGTGCTTTGATCTTGGACTTCCCAGACTCCCAAACTGTGAGAAATAAATTTCTGTTGTTTACAAGCTATCCAGTTTGTGGCCTTTTTGTCAACCCAATGAACAAAGACAATATTCTTGTTTAACTCCATACTTTGTAGATTAATAATTATTAGTTTTATACTCATATGACTCGATGGAATTTTCAAGATTATAAATAATTTTTTGTACCAGCAGCAGTGACTCTCTTTTTTCAAGTGCACATGTCAAAATGATAAATTAGGGAAATATCAGGACTGTAGGAGGCTGTAGAAAAAGTCAGAAATAAGTAGAAATTCTTACAAACCTGCCCCAATTCCAAAACTGCTAGAATTAAAAATAAAAACTGTTGGAATAACTCTCACCCAACATGCCTGCTGCAGACTGTATCCTCATTCTCAGGATATCTGTGGTTAAAAACCAACCATCAAAGCAAAAACTGGCTTAAAGACCCCGTGGAGCATGCACATTAATAACCAAGGTTAACCTAATATGACCATGTCCCATTTTTGCTTTCATTATATGTTCACTAACATACTAAATAACACACCCTACAGCTCTATGACAATTCTGACCCTGCCCATTTATAGCAATAAATTGGGTGGCACACTATTTCCAGTAATTGCCTACTTATTTCTTAGAAAAATCAATCCCTTTAAAAGAATATTTCATCCCTTTAGTTATTGTAGCTCACAAAAATCGCAAGCCAAAGACCCCAGGTGTGATATTTCCTTTGTTTACCCATATTTTATCCAGATTATATACTATTATGTAGTTTTCACTTTTTTTTCCTGTTGGAGTCTCACTCTGTTGCCCAGGCTGGAGTGCAGTGGCATATAGCTCATGGCCACCACAGCCTCCACATGCTGGGCTCATGTGATCCTTCCGCCTCAGACTTCCAAGTAGTTGGAGCTACAGGCATGTGCTACCATGCCCGGCTGATTATTATTTTTTATTTATTGTTGAGATGAGGTCTCCCCATGTTGCTCAGGCTGGTCTAGAACCCCTGAGCTAAGGTAATCCTATCACTTCTGCCTCCCAAAGTGCTGGGATTACAGGCGTGAGCCACCACGCCCACTTTTTCACTTTTAATAAACTTGCTAACTACCTCACTACTTTAGACTCACTCTGAAATTCTCTTCTGCAGTGAAGTCTAGGATCTGGCACAGAATACTAGTAACAGACACAGAGTCTTGGTAACAAAATGTGTTTTTTTAACGTGTAAACTTTCTCTCTTTCATATGCAAAATAATTAGCTTTTTAAAGTAATAGTTTTTGATCTGCCTGGAGCCTACTTCCTTTCACATCTATTGCCATTCATCTTCTATTTTTTCCTACTAGAGGTAAACTTAGAGATTACTTGATCATAATTTCTAATATATGAATAGAGGTATATATTTTAAAATAGCTCCTGCTTTATCTTTGATAAATAGATGACTCTGGAAAGGTTAGTGTTATATTAGCTTTAAATTGATTCTATAATTTTAAAATAGTTGTCTCACTATGTAAATATAATGTTAACACAATACCTTAATTGATAAAAGATTTTGGTTTAATTCCTCATGATTTAAACTTTCAAACTAGTCTATACTAGTTCTATGACCAGCGAATATTTTCACAGGTTATTACAAAAATATCAAACTGGGTTAAATTAGGTGCAATTATAATAATAGTTGCCTTTTTAAATGGTTAATTTTGTGAATATTATAAATGCTACTTGGAAGGCTGAATCAGAAGGATCAATTAAGCCCTGGAGTTGAAGGTTGTGGTGAGCCTTGATTGTTTCACTGTACTTCAGCCAGGGCAACAGAGTGAGATCACAACTCAAAAAGAAAAACAATTAATTCATCTTAAAATTATTTCATACTTTTCCTCTTTTCTTGCTTCAAGAAATAACTTCTAAAAGTAAGCAAGCTTTGAACAAACTAAAGAATAAATATACAGATGTCCCTTGAAATCCATGGGGAATTGGTTCTAGAGCACCTATGGATACAAATATCATAAAGACAATGCACTGACTAAAATAAAATTTCTAGATGTTTTTGTCAACTTTAAGACTTTAGACTAATATTAAATCAAGTTAATAAATAATTTTTGGATAAATGGACACTCATAAAGAAAAAAATAAGTGATGACTAAACATAGTTTTAAATTAAATTTCCTAATACTCATTTTTATGTATAAAATTATAGTAGTTTAGCAGGATGTGTTTTTTTAATATCCGGATTTCTGGTTTTTTGTGAGCTTGAGTTTAGTTTGTTTGTTTTTGTTTAATTTGCACACTCTAGCTTCCAGGTCTATAAATGTACCTCAAACCTGGGCAACACAGTGAGACCTTGTCTCTATAAAAAAGTAAATAAATATTCAGGTGTGTTGGCATATGCCTATAATCTCAGCTACTTGGGAGGCTGAAGCAGATGGATTATTTAAGCCCAGGATTTGAAGGATGTGGTGAGCCATGATAGTGCCACAGTACTCAGCCTGGGCAACAGAATGAGACCCTGACTCAAAAAAAACTCAAAAAAGTATCTCAAAATTATGTAATCATTCCCCTCTTTGCTTGCTTCAAGAAAGAGCAATTCGTCAAAAATAAGTGAACTATGAACAAACTAAAGAATATGTTCACATTATCGGGATTGAATCCAGGATCCCTATTGATACAAAAATCCATGTAAACTCAAGTCCCTGTTATAACATGGTATCATATTTGCATATAATCTATGCACCCCTCCTCTATTATTTAAATCATCTCTAGATTTACAATATCTAATAAAATGTAAATGCTATACAATAGTTGTTAAAATGTATTGTTTTTTATTTGTATCACTTTTTTATTGGTGTATTGGTATTTTTTTCAAAATATTTTAGATTCTTGGTTGGTTGAATGGCAGATGCAGAACTTGGAGAAAGAGAAGGCTGATTGCATGAAAACTAAAAGGTAACTCCTCAGGAATGTATAAGTCCTTTGCTTCATGGTTCATACTACCTTAAACATATGGTTTAACTAATATTCAGACTCTGAAGGTGTTTTATTGACTGTAGTAAATGTAACAAACTTAGTATTGCCTGATTAACAGGTTTTCTAGTAGACTCCTAGACATCAGTAGTCAACAAATAAAAACACAATTTGCCACATAAGTGGATAAGTAGTTATTTTATGCATATAGAAAATTAATAAAAGCCTAGATGTGTGGAAGATGACCCTGAGGAGATAAATAATTTAAATGTGCTTTATACCATCAAATTGTCATCTTTAATTATATACATGTATATTTACATGAACAATGTTTATTCCAATTATATATAAGCATGTCTATTTTTCCTCATATCCACCAAAAAATACTGTGAATTTTTAAACTATATCATTCCTCTATTAATGTGTAGATTTTTAAAATTATCAGACACAGTTATATATGAGTAGATGTAAATATAGATACCTAGTTTTTAGACTTATATTGATTTTAAAGCTATGTATCTTGGCGGGTGGACTTTTTTTTTTTTTTTTTACAAACTTGTGAAAACTGCTGTTACTCTCTGATATGAAGGAAACAAACACTCTAATAACAAATACTGGGAAACGCCTTCTAAATATTCTATTCTACGGTGATGTATACATTCAAACAATTAAATTGTTGGTGTTGTTTTCTAGAGAAGTACACTTAAATAACTGCTTCTTAAAAACTGTGATAGTATCCATTAAGTACATTAAGATATGACTTTTAGGAAAATGGAAATTAGTTTTTGATGATCACGTGCAAATGATTGGCTAACAATGGCTCGGCTCTTTGACTGCCACACCATCCTAACTGCTGAGGTTTCAGGAAACAAATGCTAATAATTAGTATACCAAATATCTCTGGACTATAAGAGTAATTATAGCAGTGAATGAACCAGGGGGACCTGAGGAATTGGGCAACACATCTTTCCTCTAAATTATCTTGGACACACGAAAACAAATATAATGGGCTGCATCTGGTGTGGGAAGTAAACTGGTGATTCATTATCAAAGGGGCTGTGAGACTTAGGTCTGTTTTGAACATGTAATGCTCTTTCAGTAGGTATGCTATAAATGGATTTAAAACATCATTCATTAGGTAAGTATTTTAGCACAGATAGAAAAATTAACTATATAACTACAACTGCAGTGAAATGGAAGATTCTACTGATGTGTGGAATGTGTCAGAATATGGGTTTGGGTAAGGTTATGAGATAAAGTTTTGACACATTGTTTCAATGCATCTGTATAATATGTGCCTAAAACACAAACTTAAATTATCATTGCAGTGTTTGGATATATATAATTTTAATATGAATGTTGACATTACAAAGTTATATTTGATATTAGTTGGACCTAGCCAGAGAAATAGTTTATATGTTTAATGTTTTTGTTTTAAGAAAAATGATGCTATGGTTTAAAATTCACAACATGAAATTCAATTGACTGAGAGTAATAAATTAGCCACAAAGATAAAAATATCCCAAGGTCTTTGGCCAATTTTAGTCACTTTTTCCTAAAAGTGATTATGACATTATCTGGCAAATTTAGATGTCAATCCTGCCAACATCTAGCTGAGTGACCTTAAGTTACTCACCTAATATCAGTGCCTTTATATTTTAACTATAGAATTAAATATAACCTCAAAAATAATATTTAAGCTTTAAAAACATGTAAAATTCTTAAATATAAATAACTCCATCATTGTTAATAAAAAGATCCATGTTCATATTACTTGTCATGGAAATGAAACTTTATGACATGACACAGATGACACTGTTCTATAGCATTTATTCTACACAGTTAAATTATCAACTATATCTATAACTTACACTTCAGTGATAACAAATCCCCAAAACTAAAGGATTTGTATACATATATAACCCTTTATTTGATTCCATATATATAGCTTAATAGCACTTGTACTTATTTACAAAGACTTAGAGAACACTGAAATTGAAGTTTTCTTGAATAATGTCTGGCCACCAGATTGAATTTTATTTTTTAAAAAGTTTCTTTACACACACACACACACACACACACACACACATACACACACGTCGTATTATATCAATGAAGAAACAAAAAAAGGACTGGGTTAGATTGTAAAGTTAAGTGACAGATTATAGTTTGCTATTAGTAAGTCCTATAAACTTGTAAGAGGAAAAAGAAAATGGGATTTATCATTTTGGAAAAGGCTTTCTGGCATTACTGTTCAGAAATGCTGTTGTCAGACCATTCCAAACATTACTAAATCTAGTTATAGATTAGACCGTTTAATATGCTTCAAATATGAAGGTTTGCTTTATTTATTTCACATAATTCTTCTGAAAATTATTCAAAGGATGACTAGTTTTATCATTAATTGATTACTTTTTTTCTAAATCAATAATATCAATGCTGTAGATGAATATACAGGAGGGTACTCAACCGTGAAAAATATGAATAAGGGAAAGTATAACCCACTGACAGAGGCCAAAGTTTATTAGCAGCAACCAAAATCTGCCTCAAGAATCTTTTTTAATTTAACTATCAATTAATGCTTAAATAAAACCCAGTGGTGTCAACGATTGTAGAGGTGGACTCACTGTCCATAGTTCTTCAATGTGTTAGTTCTAATGGGAGGATTAATGAAGTAAGGCAAAGAATAATTAGCCTGGGAACTTGCTATAAACACGTGTTTCCTATATTCTTTTTTTAAAAGCATAATGAAACTTTTGTAAATACATTTTCATTCAAGTACTGGATTAAAAACAAATAACTATAATGTTCTTAAATGTAAGTGATGAATATGATCATGAATCTGATCTTAGGACAGACATAGTATATATATATATATATATATATATATATACATATATATATATATATATATTACAGCAAAGAAATCCTTGAAACAATTCTTCTGGGAAATAGCCAAAGCAGATCTGTGAAACAGGTTCAACAAACTGCTAAAAAGAAATAGAAGAATCAGTCGGGGTTAGCACATTTATAAAGGAGAATTGGGCATTTTGATGGGTTGACATTTTTCCATGACAAGTTCAGAACCTTAAGTGATCTTAGAAATGTCAGAGAGGAGCTTAATAGGCACCTCAATGAAAAACATTAACTACACAATTAAACTTAATGAGAATAAATTCTCGTTTTATGAGAAAAAGGTCAATGCCAGTCTGAACCTAGAAAATAAAGGGGGGTGGTATTCTTAAACACACGAAGACAGCTTATTAGAAAACTAAATTTAATATAGTGCTGCAAACAGAGAGGTGTGTATCAGTTTTCTCAACTCTTACTTTAACATTAATTCAAATTTGAGTAACAAGAATGCACAGTTTCATAAAATTCATCATCTTGTTGAAAGGACACAAAAACTTAAGATAACTTCAAGATCTAAACATGTAATAACTTAGATCTTTATGTCAAACTTTTTTACTCACATTTTAAAAAATTATTTTTCTCAACAATGATACAGTGGCATTTTAAAAATGTTGTTATGTTATATATAAGTGAAACAAAAGTCCAATAGCACGTATTGGATGTTTTTATATGTTTATGTCAATGTTTCTTTTATTAAATCACAAATCTTCAAATTAATAAGGGCTAACAGTGATAGAGTTACAACGATGTAATAAATATTATCCGCACAGCAATACTATTGGCTATGTAATATGATTGTTTCATTTTACATACTGGTGATATGCTAAATCAAAGGACTGTTTCACTTAGGTTGCAAGAAGCAAAAACTGGATTTCATTGTTTTCCTGGAAGTTCCATGATATTATCTCACATCTTGATTTCTTGTTTGTTTCTGTAATGTTTATGAAAGACATGCCATAGAAGCTCACGAGGATATTATAATGCTCAAATGGTATTCCATACAGTCATATGTGTATGTTTGTATATATATAATATTGAACAACATAGGTAAAAAATGACTTTGCGATTAAACAAAATTATGCTAATATTTTACCTATTAACCTTGAATAAAAATTTTGAGAAAGACTCCATAAACTCATTTTTTTGTTCACAAGTAGCTTAAAAATCTGGAAATATAGAAACTACATCACTTAATATACACAGAATTATACAAGAAAGATTGATATAAATATAACAAGAATAATATTTTAATGTGCAATGAAGCTTTGATAGAAATAGTGATTAAACTAACTTTAGGAGAATCAGGAAAGATTAATAGAAAAGATGCACAGTTCAATGTATCATAAAAGTAGCTTTGTCATGTAGAAAAGATGAGCAGGAAAGGGAATTTTTAAGAAAAAGTACCAGAAAAAAATTATAAATTCATTATTTGGGAAATTTTCAGAAAGGCTGCAAGGTAAGATATATGTAGATAAAGACTGTTAGAATAAGGCCAATCTGTTAGGAAAAGAATGTTATGTGAAAATTCTACACACAAAAAAACATAATTATATTTATTTTTCAAGTGATCTTTAGGACAAATTGGAAAAATGTTAGATTCATGTGAGAAACATTTATGAAAGCGTCAGAAAGGTTACTATATTGTTTAATTTAACATTTTTAAATATATCAGATTAAGATGGCATACATCTAAATAAAGGTGAATAACCAATCTCACCTTTTTATTCTTTCCTTTTCTTACTTGGGAGACATTATTTTTCTAACACAACATCATGGTATACTTACTGACTATATTTAATAATTTCAAATATTACATAGCGTCAAACTCTCACATACAGTGTTGCTGACACATTTTTACCTATTTGGTCTTGTGCCAGCATTTTTTTTTTTTTTGAGTTGGAGTCTCACTCTGTTGCCCAGACTGGAGTGCAGTGGCCACTCCCGGTCACCGCAGCCTCGACCTGCTGGGCTCCGGCGATCCTTCTGCCTCAGCCTTCCAAGTAGCTGGAACTACAGGCGTGCGCTACCACGCCCGGCTAATTTTTTGATTTATTGTAGAGATGAGGTCTCGCTTGCCCAGGCGGGTTTCGAGCCCGTGCAGGCAATCCACTCACCTCAGCCTCCCAAAGGCGCGGGATTACAGGCTGAGCCACCGAGCCCGGCAACATTTTTATATTTTCAACTTATTTAAAGTTAATATTTTTCTTTTGTATACATGCATATTTCACAAAAACAACATATAAAAGATATAATGAAGGAGTAAGTTTGAGACATGTTTAAAATCTAAGTTCACAAATTTGTGGGCTGTCACATAGATCTGGCTTTCAGGTTGCATTCTCTGAACATTATTTCACAAACACAATTTTCCAATGAAAATAAAAAAGTGTATCTTTTCTTTTAAAAATATGTTTATCTATCTGTACCAAGTCCCTGTTACTGAGTGGTAGCGCTCATTGGATATACAGAGTGTAGCTCTCCCTTCACGCTCCTATGAGAAAGATTCTTTCACTACATATTGTCTAATACCTAGGCTACCATACTCACATATATACCTTACCTGGGTCTGGTTGGCTTTTGAATTGTACCTTGTACTTTAGAGAAATAACCAGGAGGACATGAGAACTGACCAGATAAGGAGGGTAAAGGGGAAAATAATAAGTTAAAAAAAGATTTCACGGTTTTAATTCAGTGTGGCAAAACCAAAAATGAAGTCGCCGAGCTTAAATATTTGTTAAGGTTCTGGGATTCTCATCTAATTCCTACTTAATGAAGACAGACTCTTACGGTGATCCTCATGATCTCTGCTACCTGTTCATGCTCATTTGTGAAGTCGTCATGCTGAGTATGTATGGATACTTTGAGTTGCTTCTAACCCATAGAATACAAATAAACTTGTGGGGTGTATCATGTGATCATGTGCTCATATTATGTAATTTAGTTACACAAAATCATGGTGCCCATCTTGCCAGAGTTTTTTGCTACCTTTTCAGTTGAGGAATTGGGTAGCCATATTGGGGCCATGGCAAGAAATTTCAGGGGGTTTGAAACTTCAAGGGGTTTGCCTCCTGTTTACAGACAGCAAAGAATTGAAGCCCTCAGTTCTACAACCTCAAAAATGTGAATGATACTAACCACCACTTAACTTGGGATACAGATGCTACCCTAGTCAAGCTTGTGGATAAAAATACAGTGTCTTGGCTAACACCTCGATTGCTACCTTGTAAAACTATAAAGTAGGGGACCCAGTTAAGCCACACCCAGATACCCGACCCAGGAAAACTGAGGTACCAAATGTGTGTTATTGTAAACTGGCAAGTGTGATTAACACAGCATTTAACAACTAATGTATTACAAATTTTTTATTTCATACCTTAGAGATGCCTTTCTATACCTCTAAAAATATTAGGGTCACTGTATTATATATTTTAATGTTCTTCATTTACAGAAATCTTAAGTATATGGGAATGTATTTAACATTGTCCATATTTATGTATTCGAACATTCTTACAACTCGGTTGGGTCCCTATTTCTCCACATGTTGGGAGTGGTGGATTAATGATTTCACAAGTTTTTTTGTCATTTCTTACACCAAGAGATGAGAATTATTTTCTTATTCCATCCCTTCTTCACTTCCCTGAGTCTGGCCTGGTCTTGTTACTTCCTGAACTAATAGACTATCACTGAAGTGATGTAGTGCTATGGTTGACCTAATGCTGAACAGATTGCAGTCTTCTGATTCCTCCATTTTGCAATCTTTCAGGCCTGCTGCAAGGCAGCCAAAACAGCTTTGTGGGATGCGTCCCATCTTAGTAAAGTGAAGCCATCATAACATAGTTGTAGCTGAGCTCGCAGTTAGTTGATCCTCAGATTCATTTTTGAGCCAGCCCAGTCGGCAACACACAGAGCAGAGATAAGCTGTCCCCAGGAACCACAACCAAATTACAAAATCATGAATAAATATATAAAATGCTTTGTTATTTGAAGTCTCTACATTTGTGGTTGCTGTACAGCAATAGACAATCAAAATATCAGTAACAATGTGTATTTCCCCAATGTTGAAAAGGGTAATTGGCACATAGCAACTCAATCTGCATTTATTGAATAGATTATTGTTATATTAAGTTCCTCCTAATGATAGAGTTTTATGGGAAAGAATTATGTATGAAAATAAGAAACTCACAAGAATACATTTGGATGGAAATGTAGTTTATATAGATATTTATAAAAAAGTATTTGAATTTGGACATGCAAATCACTTCTGTGAATAAGAAACAATTGTGAAAATACTTGAATAAATAACTATGGAAAGCTTAGATATAATTGAAGTAAAAGAGGATAGCAAAATAAAGGGTACTATACAAAAAGACATAAAGCAATCCAGGATGTAAGTTTATCTTTATTTTTAAGTAACATATTATTATTATCACACTTCCAAAATCTAACTGAAGAATGTATGAGATTATTCTATAATGAAAGATATTTACCCAATACTTAATGTTTACTGATCCTATATAAAGACACTTTTTGTGAATGCTCATTTAGATAATATTAGCAAATTAAATAATTTTTAAAAATATTTATCAAACTAAACTTTCTAAACCTATGTTTACAAAATACCTAAGCATGCAGGAATTTTTATTACTCATACTTTCCAACACTATGGAGTCTACTACTTATTAAGACACTTTTGCTTACTACCTGGCAATATTTAAATGCTTTCTATTTATAAAGGAAGAGATCATCTAATCAAATATCTTCATTCTAATGAGTAGCATTAGGTTTTAGAGAAATAATGTGGCAAATAAAGAGGGACAAAATGTGTCTCAAAATTCTGTAAAATTCCTCAACAAATGTTTTTACATTGTCTGCTGAACTTATATCATTATCTCTGTGTAGATAATACAATTTTTCTTGGTATAAACTGTCATTTTAAAGTCCTAGGCTCAGAAATTCAACACAAGCAAGTTGTTTCCATATGTCAAATTAAATATTTCTCTAATTTTGTCATCTGAAATGTTTAAAAATTTGTGAATATGATGAAATGTTTTTATATAGGAAACTTCATCCATTAATCTATATTAGGGTATGATATGCTTTGAGAAGTGCTGCAGTAATAAAACTTTTCTAACTTAGCATGACCCACACAGTCATATAGTTGACTAACCTTTATTTTAATTGAGGAACACTTACTTTTCACATAAAAAAAATTTTGTGTCACATTCTTTGGGAGATAATATCTTAGGTGATAAGTAATTTTAAATGTGTTTAGCCCAAGCTCTCAGGAAGGGAAGAAATGAATTGATTAACACAATCCTATGTATGACAAGAATATGGAGTTTGCAGGTGTAAAAAAGCTAATTTTATACAATTTTCCTATTTATTATAGTTGTGATCTTAGGTACAGTAGGTATTTTCTATGACCCCCGGATCCTTTGTTTACAAATAAAATCATTTTGAAAATTAAAAATTACCCTGAAAAATTTATTTGTAAACTATGTGTAAAATATTAATTTTCATAATTATCATCTCAATTATTGTATTAGTCTATGTATGCCTGAATAATAACTTAACTACTTAAAAGAGTCATAGCTTCATATTAAGTTACTCAGCTATTTATGTTACTCTATATTTTTAAATTTACAAATAAAAATCGCTTATATTAATGGAGTTCAAAATGATGTTTTAATATTTGTATACATTGTGGAATGATTAACCAAGCTAATTAGCAAAAACATGTGCATTACTTCACATATTTATCATTTGTTTGTGGTGAGAACACCTAAAATCTACTATGGAGCAAATATCATGTATATAATATGCTGTTTTTAATTATAATCACCATGTTGTACAATACATACCTTGAACTTGTGCCTTCTAACTAAAACTTTGTATCCTTTGACCAACATTTCTCCAAACCTCTACCCCACCCTGGCCCTAGTAAATACCATTCTATTTCTGCTTCTGTGATATCAACTTTGTTAGATTCTACACACAAGTAAGATCGCATGGTATTTCTCCTTTATGTGTGGGCTACTTTTCTTAATGTGAAATTCTACAGATTTATTAATTTTGCTGTGTCAGGATCTCCTTCTTTTTTGAGGCAGAATAGTTTTCCATTGTATGTGTGTGTGTACACACACACACACACACACACACACACACACAAAATATTACATTGTCGTATTCATTCACCTGTTGATGAACATTTAGGTTGAATTTATATCTTGGCTAGTGTAAATAATGCTGCAATGAACATAGGAATGCAGATATTCCTTTGGCATAATGACATTATACTTTGGAATATATAACCAGTAGTGGGATTGTTGGAGCATATGGTAGCCTCATTTTTAATATTTTGAGGAATCTCCATATATTTTTCACAATGGGTATATTAATTTATATTCTCTTCATCAGTTCCCTTTTCTGTACTTTCTGACCAGTACTTATTTTTCACCTTTTTTGATAATAGCAATCTAGCAGATGTGAGATGACATATCATTGTGTTTTTAATTTGCATTTTCCTGAAAAGTAGTGTGATGTTAATGTTAAAAAGAAAGTTCTGAAACATGTCTCTTTAAATGTTAATGTAGTTTAAAGAAACTAGAGATTACATAGTGCTTATTAAATGTGAGAATTCTGGGAGCTGGAAGATCTTCATTTCTATGTTATAAATGTCCCAAGGTAATATGAGAAGCTGAAAACACAACAAAAAGATTGATTTAAAGTTAAATGTGTGTATTCAAAGGAAGTTAGCTTCTTAATTATGATTACAGAGAAATTCCATTTTCTGTGGAAATACTATTATTTAAATTACCTTGATAAATTATCTTGTAAATTCATTTTATTTCCTCATGGAACAATTTTTGTCCAATGGCCAAAATTCTGCATCAGATCAATTGTAGAAATTATGTACAATGTACCATAAATCACAAATATTCAAATAACTTTTAGCATACTAAAATATAGATGTGTACTACATGTCTTATGTGTAGGTAGAAGTGTCCACATTTATCAAACAAAGTGTCCAAGGTATTAAGAATATATTTAAAGCCAAATAAAAAATTCTCTTCTAACTTTTTTTAGCCTAGTACTCATAAGAGTGACAAAATCAAGATTCATTAGAGAGCTAATAAATGTTCTTTTATATTTTCCCTTAGTTATTTTGAGGGATTTGAGGAATTAATCCCCAATTAATTATTAAATAATTATTAATTAATTATATCTCTTTTTAAAACTTGTGCAGCAAGTTGCATGGCCACTTTTATCTTCTCATACATATTTCTGTAGCCAAAAAAAGGAATGAAAAATATATCTGGATTCCAACTAGAAAATACTTTAAATCTATCCATTCAGTCTATAAATATATTTTATAGACATTCACAAAAATTCTGCTGATGATAAAATGTATGATATTTATATAATACTTCACTCCTCATATTTCACTTTCACAGATATTAATATTAAACTTTTGTCAATACTATAAGATAGAATAATCATTCTATACATTTTGCTACTTAAATTATTCTATATGTTAAATTGGTAGATACATACTTGAGGCTCTCTGATTTTAATATTCTTCCTCACCCCCAACACATTTGTTAGCTATTTCCTTGGATGACAGTTGACAAGGCTTATTTTGGTGGCAAGCAATACACCTATGAGCTGATTGTACAAGAGTAAACCAAATGTATGTGTGTGCTTGTGTAACTGTGTTTGCGTGTCTATATATTTGTGTGTCCATGTTTCTGTAGGTGTGTTTACATCTGTGTGTGTTTCTTTATGTCTGTGTGTCTGTGTTTGTGCCTGTATGTGTGACTTTGATTATTGTGTCTGTGTCTGCCTGTGCCTGTGTGTGTCTGTGTCTCTGTGTATGTGTCTGTGTGGTCTTGTGTGTGTTTCAACATAAATTTAATAAACCATTTCTTATACCCCACCCCACAACATTCTGAGACTTATGCTGAGCCAGAAAGATGATGCATTGCTCAATAAAACATGGAACTAATAAACCTCAGTGAACTTTTTTTTTTTTTTTTTTTTTTTTTTAAGTTGGAGTCTCACTCTGTCGCCCAGACTGGAGTGCAGTGGCCGCTCCCGGCCACCGCAGCCTCGACCTGCTGGGCTCCGGCGATCCTTCCGCCTCAGCCTTCCAAGTAGCTGGA
>CAUYQG010120688.1:0-30926 GCA_963574415.1 Tarsius wallacei | reverse complement strand
CGCCCGGCTAATTTTTTGATTTATTGTAGAGATGAGGTCTTGCTTGCCCAGGCGGGTCTCGAACCCGCGGGCTCAGGCAATCCACTCACCTCAGCCTCCCAAAGGCGCGGGATTACAGGCTGAGCCACCGAGCCCGGCTCATAATTTTAAAACAGTAAAAAAAAAGTAAAGATCAGACTCTCTCTCTTTTATCTAAAGGGTTGAATCTGATTTCTGCCTTCATCAGCTTCAGAGTGTTTTGCAAAATTTTGAGTTTTTATGGCCTTCCAGTTGTTTTAATTTTCTTAAACTTTCTTATTTCTAACTGTAAACTTATAGCTGTCAGAGATAGTGCCAAGATTGAGTTAATGGCAGTAGAAATGCGAACAAACACAATTTATGTTACTCACTAAATGGGCTGTACCTTCATGGTAGCTACTAAGGATTTTTTGGAGAGTACTCCTCATAAGTGTGAAAATTTTCGCACCAGCACGTTTGAACAGGCAGATGGAGAGGGCCATTTCCAATGAATTCTTCAAGTGCCATTTCCTAACCCCAAAATGTAGGACATAGAAAGCAATCCTCCACTTGCCTTTAGTTAGTATTTCATATTTCTTAGTGGTTCTCCATATTTGCTCTACTTCAAAAAAATTACTATATGTCATTTTGTCTACTTGAGGCTCTAGGTCAGTAATAGAATAATATGCATTTTCATCAAGTGTATGATAAATATATGTGTGCTTATCCACATAAGGATTTCATGGCTTCAGTGATAATTTCTTGTTAGAATTCTAATAAGAAACATATGAAATTTTAGCTTTTAAGCAAAACTTTTGTGTTACTATTGCCTAGCAGTACCAAAATTTTGTATTTATATATTTAATACATTTGTCGTATGCCTACTATGTCAAGAATTGTGTTCAGTGCTGGGAATATAATTGTGAACAAATTATGCACAATCAGGCATATAGAAGACATTCATTTAGTAGATATTGAATTTGAAAAGAAATAAATAAATAAGTAGATGCAGAGTTTAAAAGATTTGATAATAGTATTTGTGGAGAAAAAAACATCATAAAAACAGTTTCTGTTCTGCTCCACAGAAGCACATTTAAATGACCATGCTTAGAAGAATAGCCATATGGAATATCTAAATTTGAAAGTAATGTCACTCCAAAATGCCTCTGTGGTTTAACTAACATGTAGTATTTTTGAGAATCAGAGTATTTTTTCTATCTAAATACTTTTATTAACATAAGGCTGATATAATTTCAGCATTAAAATAAGTACAACTTTAAACCTTTAAGCAACTGCTAAATTTGGTATTTTAAAAAGATTATTTACCTGAGCTCAGTAGGATCATTGATGTGGCTGAAGAAGTATCTTGCTGTACCTCTAGTTGAGTGCAATACTGTAAAGGTCCCTGGAACAAAATTGATGTATCTGAGATGTTATCCAGGATGTACTCTTATGCTATTTCTGCAAGCTGCTTTCATCATACTCAGAAGGATTTGTCAAGATGCTTACCTGTTGTGAAATTCAACATGATTTCTTGAGGGTGCAATCTAAAGCTGAGTTATGTCATCTCCTCTTAGCACTGCTATATCAGTGTCTATGAGATTGTAATTCTTTCTGGGCTACTCTTTATTCAGCAGTTGCTGTACAAAATGGGGGACAAAACAAATGTATGTCATGTTCTAAGACTACTGTATGTCATATGTATTTACCAAGAGCTAAAAAATGAAAATGTACAAAATGCTTCTTTATGTATAACCACTTCTATCATAACTCTTAAATACAATTTTCATTTTTGGCTGGTTCAAGTTGGGACAAATAAATCTTCTATTATTTTTTATATACACCGAGCTGATTTATTTTAAGGGTATAAAATTCATGAAGTTAATGCCTCATTAACATTAAGCATTTAAAATGGAAAATTATTTAATTTCTATAACTAATTACCTACAAATCACCTGTGCACCATTCTTATTTTATATTCCTTTACAAGGATTTTTCAGCATGTAAGTAACATACCAGGGAAGAAATCTATAAAAAAGAAACACATGTAGTTTACTTTCAAATATATACAAGTATATATAAATTATTGGTCAGTAAAAGAGTGATGGCATTTAAAAAAGAATACAGCTATAGTGCAGGTGTTGAAATTTTGCATGTGTTGCCATTTTGTGGAATAGTCTTATGTTAATCAGCGAAACTCTTATTTTAGTTTTATATAGGGCTAGACTGTTAGTGACTCCTCTAAACATTTGAGAATTTTGATTGCCTGTTTTCGAGGAAGTCTTGAATTTCTAAAAGTGTTTTTCCTTTAATAAAGTAGATTTTATATCTAAAAGAGTGATGAGAAAGCCATGACATGCCAGCACTTATAAATAAAAAACGCATGAAATTTGGTATCATATCCTAACTATGTACATTTTGGTTCCATTTTTAAAACATAAAGCATTTCATGATTATATTGATTTTTGCATCTAAACAAGTACTGAACTAGCATTCATTCATTGATATATTAGTCTAAGAATAAAATTCTCACATTTCAGGGCGGTAATTGAAATTAAGTTAGTATTTTAAAAAATTAGAAGTTAAGTAACACAAAACATGTTAAATACATTATCCCGGTTTGTACTCTTTTTTCTAACAAATGTTTTCTATTCCTTTCATTCTCTTTATTCTTCCATTTCCCATCCCCACTGGCTCTTTACTTTCTTTCCCTTATCTCCCTCACTCTTTCCCTGTGCATTGAAGTACACTACTTTGAAACATACCTTATTCTTATCTTATCTTTTATCTTTTCTTTCTCACAGCCCTTTCCTATTGCATTTTGACTAAGTTTCATGGGAATCTTTATTTCTTGCAGAACTCTAAATATACCTGACTCCGGTGTGCAGTCTCTCAGTATAAGCTTATATGCAGTAGAAGATATAAATAAATGCTCAGTCCAAGTTGAGATTGGTAAAAATGGTGACTCTGGTCAGCAGTTGGTGAGCTAGCATGTATAAGCTTTTTTTCATAATAAGCTTTCTTCCTATAAGTTTACTGCAATGGTTTTCTCCTGTCATGAAATCCATTTAAAATACCCACCTCCACGTGAGATGACTGCCTTTATTCCATTGCTTCCCTTCCTTTAGCATGGCTGCATAATTTTTTATTCATCTGTGCCAGAGGTCAATGAACCAGATGTTCTTCTTCTTGCTTCTGGCCATGTAAATATTTTCATGTATGCTATTATCAATTGAATTACCTTATTATTTTCTTCAATCTTCATTGTTGACATTGGTGTTTTAGAATAATGACTATATTAAAAATACTTCAATATTACTAATTTAATATCCCATACTGTAGCCCAAACATATTAATTTAGCCTCTATGTTCACTCTTGAGTTCCATATCAAACACTGACATCTGGAACTAAAAGTGGAATCCAAAATGTGAAAGTATAAAACTATTAACTTTTTAATATTAACCATCTCATTATTTATTGCCAGTTATTTTGTAATTATTACTTAGGAAAAATATCTATCATTGCTCCATGCCAGCTTTAACTGCAGCTGCAGATTTAAAGGCGAATTCAGACTTCAGCCTTCCCCTGAGGCTGATGGACTTCTCCTTTCAAAGTAGGACACTTCTATCTGATGGCATTAACCATAAAATCCCCCATTTCAAGTCTATGATATCCTGAAGGACAACGGCTCATTTCATTTCTTATCAAGAAATCGGGCAGATCAGTCATATTTCCCGAATCAAATGACATTTCAGAAAATTCATTTGAACCAAAAATGAGGTTTCTTCTTTGCAGATTCCAATTAGTTTAAAAGTGGTTTCGGATGAAAATTTTTGAAATAACTGAGCAGTTCATGAAAAAAAAATCCATATTTGTATGTATATGACTATATCAACTCGTATCTCATTCACACATTCCCATGTACATGCATTCACACACACACACACACACACACACACACACACACACACACACACAGAGGCTTCCCAAGAACCACAGCTAGCCACCCAATTATGCAATATAAATCTTTAATTTTAGTGATCAGCATTAATAGCAAAATACTTAAGATCTTTCCTTCCTCCTTTTTTAAAATCCCATTACCGTTGGTATTCCAGTGGGAGCATATGCACTCGTTTGCTCCCTAAGTACACAAAATTAGCTGCTTGTCAGTTGATCTTCTTACATGATCCTTTAAAAACCCTTTGTGTGTGTGTACAGACACCTATGCAGCGTCCAAGGCCGCTTTCGCCTTTAGAGGAAGTCTAGACAAGCCACCCCCAGCTTTTTTCTTACCCACTCACAGGGGGCTCAGGCCTAATTAAATTGCTCTCAAAGACAAGAAGGGATGAATTTTCTTCTTTCCATCTCCCTTGTCACCCATTTAACTCAGCTGACATTCACTGACTCCTTTTTACTTATGTTCAAAAAAAAAAAAAAACACCCCATATGCGCTCACACACACAAAAGCCCCATAAAGACAGGGTTTAGAGAGCTGGGAGAAGTAGGGAGGGACAGTGTTCGTGAATAAACTCTTAATCTGGTTACCCTGTGTGGTTTATAATTTCAGAAACAAACAATGGAAATAAGGTAGAGAGAATGTGCCAGAGGAAGGTTTGATTTCTCTTGCTGGCTTCGATTTTATTCCATTAAACGAACACTGAAGAAGACTGAAAGACACACACACACACACACACACACACACACACACACACATATACAAGCACACACATCAGTGCTTCTGGTCAATCTGTACCCCTCTGTTTTTGTTTTGTTTTTTTTCTTGGGCTCAAATTAATGAGGACGGTTTCAGAATCTAGGCTGAACAGAGCTGCTAATGTAGCTCTTCCTAAGAGGGGCAAAGGGGAGCTGTAGCCACTTTGGCCAGCCTGCTATTGATTGGACTGGAGGTCACGGGGGAGCAGTGCTGCATTTCTGAAGCTGGGGTTCAGGGAGGGGGCTGGAGAGCTTTGGCTAGACCAGACAACAGGAGCCCTGTGCAAGTCAAGCTCCAGTAAGGGCCTAGAAAGCGCCAGGCAATTAGCTTTTGAAGGTCATGGTAAGTTCCCTCCCCCACTTCTCTCTTTTCACCACAGTATCCAGCCTTCCTTCCCTCCTCCTCCTTTCTTCATCACCCATACTCCAAACACATCTGAGGAATCCATTCAATTAAATCTCTCTCAGCTCCAGCTGGCTCCTGAGTGAAAGGTCAGTGGAGTCCAGGAGGGAGAAAAAGACACAAGGAGGAGCTAGAGCTTATGGCTGCCTCTGACCCTGCCTCCCTCCTCCTCTGCACCTCCCCAAACTCTCCACTCCCACTTTCTTTCTACCTACCATCTTTAATGATACCCGATGGTCAATCACTCCCCAGCAGTGAGAGACATGCCCTGAAGCATCATTGTGGTAGGGAGGGATCGATCAGGTTAAAAAAAAAAAAATGATAATGATAACCCGCAGACATAATGTCAGTGTGTTTGCTGTGCTTCTTGGAGGCCTTTTGCTGTTTGCCTGGACCAGCCAAGCTGCCTGGAGGGGCTGTGCAGTCCTTGGTAGTCTTCCCTTCCCACATTTTGCATTTTGTCTTGCCTTACAGAGACTCAGTTAGACTGAGGGATACTCTGATTGTTTGGCTGTTTGCTGGCCTGTTTGTTGGCTCCATAAATCAAAGAGAAAAAGTAAAGATTATTAATCCAATTTTTGCTGAGTATATGCTCCAAGTTCACCAAAAAATAGCATATTTAAATATCTGTGCTACCATAAGAAAATATGTTAGATTTTATTTGAAGGATTCAACCAGTTATATATAGATTTTTTTTAAATGTTACAACATTTAAAAAATATAATGTATGGTTTAAATTTAAAACATTAATAAAACAATTGAGTGAAAGGGTTTATTATATGATAGCAGTTCCAAATGAGAAAGTTATAGACATTTTGTATACATACACATACATTCATACACTTGCAAAGATACATTTTTCTTTTTTGGGGGGGGAGGGGAAGACGAACTTAGATTAGTTATTTCCTCTCATTATCTGCCAAATATTTATTTAAAATAATGTGGGAATGAAAACAAGGTTAGAACAAGGTGATGCCATTAATATCAATTTGAACACGGTGTAGTTTTTTCTTCACACAATTTAGAATCTGTCATATTGAATATTTAGCATAAATGCATTATGTTGCTATTATATACTGTGGCCATACACTTCTAGTCTACTCGTATTCTCAAGGCTCTGTACTTTTCCTTTTTTCTACAGTGTGGGGATACAGATTCTAGTAAAACTAATATCATACTTGCAATCAGATTTTTCTGTTGTCACATTATTTTCTGCATCATTTGATGAACCAAACTACATTTTCTTATATTCCTATTAAATTATTTGATGATGCTTTTTATTTTCTTGTATAATTGGATGAGTAATCATGTGACAAACATAAGTTTGGTATGAAACCAAAGAAGCATTGCTAAAAACAATGAATATATTTTCAGGAAAGTTCCTAAAATGTTAAATCTTTTAGAAAGAAAAACTGTAGAAACTATATTACTTCTTGTGAATTTTATAACTACAATGATAAAAGGTTAAAAGACATATGATAGTTAATGCATAATAGTTTTCTTTTATAACCTAATATGCTTTTTGAAACATGTGTTAGAGGTAGAAGGTCGTGTGTTTAGCTAAATTAAAAATGAGTGCAATCTGAATTGGGGTTTTGTTGTTGTTTGTGTTGGGGGAAGATTGTGAAAGTAAGACACATGGGGAGAAGTGACATATGTAATAACATACTTTTAAATGCTTCAAATTTAGGGACTTCTTTATAAAATTACATAAGACAATACTTTGTGCCATTTGGTATTTTATAAACCATCTGTCTAGAACTCTTCCATTTATATTTACATAAAATAGAATGCAGCATATCTTATGGATGTAGATATTTGTATACATGTGTATATATGCCCTCACCTATATAGAATCATCTGATCCTGCCAACTAAGAAATACGATTATTCATCCTGGTTGTGCCTATCCAATTTACGTATCTCTCAGTAACTACTTCAATAGTTGAAAGAATTCTTGACTCATTCAATGAAGTAAAACACCTATTATGTTTCAGACATTACAACACACTTGCAGAGAACACAAAGGTGAAAAGGCAAAAAACAAATAAACCAACCACACACACACACACACACACACACACACACACACACACTTCCTGCCTTCGTGGAATCAGTCCTTGGAAAAGAAGGACTTTGCATAAATAATAATTACAGGGCCAAAGTCAAGAGAAAATTTGAGGTATTATGGGAGCATACAACAGGCCAACTAAATCTAGTAAAAATAAATATCATAATCTGCATTACCAGTCATTGGTTATAGGTCCTATTCCCAGGTAGCTCTGGATTTCTGTACACCAGGCAAAATGGCTTTAGTAGTCCAGAGAGTTCTCTTAAAAATTGAGGTGTGTCATTGGACACAAAAGCAAAAGGATCCTGGAGAAGAACACAAGCAAACACAATCAGGAAAGTAACCTTAAGGGATTTAAGCTGAGCACTGCCAGTGTCTACCACAGTGATCAAACAGGTGTTTGTGGTTTATATCTTTTTATAGAGATTATACAAGGGGGTGGTTATTTCACTTGCTGATATAGAAAGAACAGGAGAAGGAATATGTTGGGCAAGAAAATGTGAATGAGTTGATAAATTGTATCTCAGATTGGTTAAGTTTGAAATAATTATGAGACACTACTAAAAATGTTTAGTAAGCAGTTGGCTATGTAAGTCTAAATCTCAAGAAAAGTCTGAATAAGAAATTATAGCAAGGTTTTAGGATACAAGTTAATATACAAAAGTCAATTGCATTCCTATATGCCAACAATGAACAAGTGGAATTTGAAATTAAAAAATATAATACCAGCAAGTTATTTTGTAGATAGCAACAGAATGATTCTAAAGTTTTTGGAGAGGCAACCCCCCCTGCAAAAAAAAAACAAAAAGCAAAACAAAACAAAAAAACAGAATAACCAACACAATATTGAACAAGTAGAGCAAATTTGGAATACTGTTACTACCAGACTTCAAGACTTACAATAAATCTATAGTAGTCAAGATAGCATGGTGTTGGTACAATAATGGATAAATAGATAAGTGGAACAGAATACAGAGACCAGAAATAGACCCACATAAATATATTCAACAAAACAATGGACAAAAGACAGGCTTTTCAACAAATGGTTGAAGGATAGTAATCAAAAATGGAAAAATGAATAAGATTGTCTAGTGAAGTACGAAGTCAGATGAAGTAAGAAGTGCTGAGTAATCTCAACACTTTATGATTAGGTAGGAATAAAAAAAATTGCAAAGGAGAAGCAAAGAGCAGGAAAACCATAGGAGTCTGGTCCCCAAAAAGTTAGTAAACAGAACCCAAATGATGCTGGAATTCAAATAAAATATGGAATTAAAACTATCTTGAACATAGTTTCAGTGAAGAAGTGATGATATTTTGAAGAAAATGAGTTGAGAAGAAAATATAATAGAGCGGGTTCAGAAGTAAATGAGAAGTAAGAAAATAAAAGATAAAAGTCCATGTTCTGAAATAAATGATACAAAGTTTAAAAATATGTACCTTAAGAGCAAATAGTTGTATCAAATGGAAATCTACAACTACTACAGGTACTCTTAAAATTAGGAGTAAATAAGAGTTCCTGAGCTCATTTGATTTAAGCCTAGATAACATCTTTCTTTTGTTGTCTTGTTTTTATGTCTCTAAACATAGTTTATGTTTTTGCATTCCACACCAGCCCACTTTCTGGAATCAATAAAAATAATATTAATTTTTCATTTTCTTTGCTTTTCTGTGTGCAATTTCTATCTCTTTAGCGCTAGACTTTCTGCCACTGTCTCACTACACTATTAGCATATATTTTTTTCTTGAGTTTCTTATTTTTTTATACTCCTAAGCAGTATTGCACAAACCCAAACAAGCAGGAATTGAGAAGGAAAGATGTCCTCCATTACATAGATGTTTTATATGATCTATAGTTGTTCTATATTAATTATAGTTTCTATTAAGTCTTTCAAATACCCTCTCCTACATGACATAAAAGGAAGAGATAGGTGAAGAAGGATGCTATAGATTTCTGCAAATTTAAGCAAGAAAAAAAAAATTTCTGATTGGGGTACAACCTAAAAAACTGATTTCTGCCTAAACTCAAATACCCCCTTCTGGGGGGTATTTTTATGAGTCACAAATGTTTTTTTCTGAAAAGTAACAATCTATGCTCAAGAATGAGATTTGTCTGAAAACTTCAAATCTTTACTTTTTATTGTATTATATCCATTAATGTAAATTACATATGTGAGTTTGCTTTTATTGAGTGGTTTGCTGGACATTTTATAATTAGCATCTAAAACAAACAAGAAAAGAGACAGTTTGTAGGAAGAAATCCAGGGTTATGATGACTCAATTTCAAAACTGGTGTCAAGCTTCCCAAAGGTAGGAATAGAAAGCCATAATCAGAGGTAACTCCAATAATACTATGACAAGTAGAAATAAAAGAAAAATTTGCACATGTAAGACCTTTTTAAACCACTCTATTATACACAGGAAAGCACACTATGTGGCATTCTTTTGTTACAAAAGAATAACACTTTTAAAAACAGTGTATTTGTGAAGGGCTTTGTGTACTTATTCCCTGTGATACATTATATAGTTTAGTGACATTTTCTTCTTCTTTTTTAGTTGATTCAATTTTTTAAATTTTAAAGATATGGGACACTTCTTTGTATTTCTCTTCTTCCATATTTCCCTGCTTCCCACCCTCAGAGATCCTTTCCCCCTTTCTTTCTTTCTTCCCCCTCTTTCCTCCCTCCCTCCCTTCTTCCTTCTTTCCTTCTCTCTTTCTTTCTTTCTCTCCCTCCCTCCCATCCTTTATTTCCTTCTTTATTTCCTTTTTCTCAATGCCATCTTTTTTTATTATTGAAGTGTGCTTATTTCTTAACTTTTGCCATGAATTGCATGTTTGTATATTCCCCCAAATTTACATGTTGACGTTTTCATCCCCATGTGAAAGAATTTGGAGGCCTTTGGAGGTATAGAGTTAGATTAGATCATGAGGCTGGTGCCCTTAATGATAGACTTAATGTTCTTAAATAAAAGGAGGAGACATAAGATTTCCTTGTCTCTCCACCTCCACCTACCGAGGAAAAGGCCATGTGAGTACACAACAAGTAGTTGGCTGTCTACAAGGCAGAAAGAAGGCCCTCACTGGAACCCAAATTTACTAGAATCTTGATCTGGACCTCCCAGCCAAGAACTGTGAGAAATAAGTATCTGTGATTTAAGCCACCCATTTTGTGGTATGTTGTTATAACAACCCAAGCAGACTAATATAGCATCTTTATTATGTTGGAGGTCCCTAAACTGAGTATATGATCAAGACAAATATGAATCATTTCATAGATGGGTAAAGTTTTTGTTTGTTTTTTTATTTTTTCTAAAAGCAGAATATAGGTAATATAGGTGATAATTACAATACAAATACAATGCGGGTGATATTCTTAATATTAGTACGAGAAGTTGAGGGAATGCTAAAAATTCTATTGTAGTCTTGACTTCCAAACTATTGGGTAGATATCATGTTGATGGAGATGAAAAATGTTTATTGACAGATATCTTCTCTGTCAGGTAGGAGGGCAAAAGTGTCTCCCTTTGGAAAAATGAATAAAATATTTGGGGACAGTATATAGCATTGAGAAAACTTTTTGTTATTGTTTTTTTTTTTTTTTTTAGTTGGAACTTTACTCTGTTTCCCAGCATGTGATGTAGTAGCACATTCATGGCTGCTGCAGCTCAACCTGTTGGGCTCAGGCGATCCTTCCACCTCAGCATTCCAAGTAGCTGGAACTTCAGGCATGTGCCATCATGCCTGACTAATTTTTTTTCTTTTGATTTATTGTAGATATGAGGTCTCACAAGTTGCCCAGGCTGGTCTTGAACCCCTGGGCTCAGGCATCTGCCTCCCAAAGAGCTGGGATTACAGGCATGAGCCACAGCATTTGGCTTTTTATAATTTTTTGTTTTTTTAAGAGATGAGGACTTGCTATATTTTCTAGGCTGGTCTCAATTGCTGGGCTCAAGTGATTCTCTTGCCTTGACCTCCAAAAGTGCCAAAAGAAGACGGAATGCACCCAGATCATTTTTTTGTAAGTTTAAATCAGCTATATTCCTCTTTCTAGAAAGATTTATCACATAGTAATAATAATAAATATTAACATAGACAATTATTAGCATTTTCTATGTACCAATAATTATGCTAAGTGCTTTCATACATTTTTTATTAAATATATAATCACACAAATACTTATGCTTAATTTATTTAATTTTCTTGAAATTACAAGTATATATAGTAAAATTTGTTCTAAATAGTGAATATGTTTGTAGTTTTCTAATATCTATAATCATTACTCAAGAAAACTTAAGAGAAAATAAAATTTTCTTGATCAGGCTTAAGGTCTTGTTTATTTATCTCAAAAATGGTATTATAACTCCACTCAGGTTTTACTGTGGTAGTCTCCAAGGCTAATATTAGCATTACATGTTTGTATGAAGTACTCACATATATAATATAAAGAAGTAAATAAGGTCTTTTGCTCTGGTAATAGAAACAAATTCATGAAATCTGTCCTTGGATTTAACTCTGAAGCTCCATGTAACCCATGATACCTTGACATAGCCATCAATAGTTCAAAAGCATTTTATGGATGAGTTTCACAGAATACCATGAACAACTAATACAAAGATCCCTTGGTGATATACGTGTTAAGAACTCCAATTGTTTGTTGGTTGGACAATACATTGCAACCAAATTAGCTGTATTAGGCATAGGGAAGTGTAAGCTTTCTAGCAAAATAAAATATAATAAAGTAAATGTTATTTATTTAGTGTTTTAGCATAAAAATTCTCATTTTGCTTAATATATTGAAAAATTGGCATTTAAATTATTGCCTTACAAATTGAAATAATTATTTTCAAGAAACATTGTTAGTGACCACTATAGCAACCACAAAATAAAGTTTTAGAAGCATAGCATTTCTTCCAAAGGTCACCCATCTCCATATTGGACATATTAGACTGGATGTCTAGTATTTGCTGCTCTGGCTTCCTCATTCATCTGCACTAGTTATAACAACAGACCAAATTTTTTATTTAAAAAATCGTCCATTTCTATTCTCAACCATACTGTTTAGACACAATTTATTTATTTATTTATTTATTTATTTATTTATTCACTCATTTAAAAATTATTGCATGATTGATATGTGCCAGGCAGTATTCTAGAACCACAAGATATGGAAATGAACAGCATATATATATATGTGCCATACTTCTTACCCATGGATGATAAAAGGCTTTAAGAAAAAAGGTGATGTTTGTTGGGGTGTATGAGAAACAGAGCTCTTCCACTGGATTTAAAAGTGGAGGAGATGTGAATGAAGTATGGAGTACCAACAGCCATCTCACCATTATGTAGGGAGCCAGTAGCCTATAATAAGGACAACATGGAGGAGACAGAGCTAAAAAAATTAGGTGAAAACAGACAAACCACACACACACACATACACACACACACACACACACAATATGGCATTTTCTGAGATTAAGCCATGATTGAAGTTGGAATTATTCTTGAAGATATGTGAGTTAGTGAATTTTATTTTTAGGCTATTATAAATTAGGTTTTATAACACTTGCAACTGAGAGAATCTTAATTTATACAGCAACATTTTCAAGATGTTAAGATAAAAATGAAATCGTTGATCAATATTTTCTTGAGTCTAGAACTTAATGAGTAACATTGATCTATGTTAATATTATTTATATTAATATCTATAATAATCATAAATATAAATAATGTTATGCCAAGAATAATGATTGATTTAAAAGTCTACTATATTTTCTTTCTATTTTTTACATGTCAAAATTGAGTGAAAAGCACTGGCAACTTTTCTTGACTGTTTATAAGCAAGAGGAGCAATTTAGCTAAAACTAGAATTAGTATATTTGTGTTTAAATTCTTATTGCATTATATAGTTCCTGATTTTTCATTCTAAAGATGTGGCTTGTGTTGGCAAAAATAAAACTCCTAAATTTTAAAAAATTATCTATCTTTCCATATCTTTGCACCTAGACTAAAATAGCTAGACTCAAATTATACCTGGACTATATTATTGTCTAACTACCTTTAGACATATACACATTTGTTAAACTTTTGATTTAAAGCTAATTTCTATAATTCTCTGGCCTATCTATAGTCTAAAGCTCCCCTATGTGTTGATGCCTCATTAAATCCCAGGCAGATGTAAGCAAAAGCTGACCATATATTCAAGAGTGTATTCTGTCTGACATACCTAATACATCTATTGTGAACTACTGAAAATTAAACATTGTACAATCACTTCAGACTCTCATAGAATTTTTTTCTCCCCCTGCCAAATTGAATCATTTATTACTTTATTTTCAAAACTCTGTTGACCTTGATATGTCTAATTGAAAATTGCAGAATTTAGAAACATTGAATTACACATAAAATGGGCCCAGTGGTGAAATCGTGATTACAAAATTTTCCGACATACTGTTGTTTCCCTTTACAACATAAGGTTCATTGAATAAACGTTCTGAATGCTTACCATAATATTTGCATCTTGCTTATAACAAATTGCTAACCGGTAAGTTTATGGGGTAACATATGGGTCTCAGTTCTTCAGTTGGCGGCAGTTAAACAAATCCTACATTTTTGCACACAAATAAATGTTTGAGAAAGAAACTACCCATTTTATGAAATCATATGTCCATTTGGATGTAGGTCAGCAAGGACTTGCTAGTGTGTTAGTAGCCATAAAAGCCTGCCCTATGCTAATTACTATTTAGTTGCAGGGGTTGATTCAGCTACTATGCATACGTTATGGCCCATATGTACAAACCTTCCCATTTGTGGAGAGGCCAGATGGGCCCTCCCTAAGCACGAACCTTTTCTGCTACATGGATTAACTATAAAAGATTTAAATTGCATGCTTTTTTAAAAAATAAAATTATCCATTGTAGTGCCCATTTTTTAATAGTTATTAGAGACTTTTAATTCAGAAAGAGTAGCAAATGCTATTTGGTCTTGCAGAATTTTTGCAAATAGGCCATCACTTTCACATTAAAATACATATTAAACCATCCTTCTTGCTATTTCACAATTTTTCTCATATATTGTAGATTAACTTGTTTGAACAGCGTACTATGGAAGATGATTATATATAATTATTATTAATATGTGCTGTATTAAAAAGAATATGTATATATAGGAATTTATCTTTCCCAAAACATAGATTGAAATTAAAATTTATTTCTATGAAGGGGTAAAATATTAAATTTTCTATAAAAACAGAATTTATAAAGTCCTTATTGCTGGAGTGACTTATCTGGGAAAATATTTCAGGTACAAAAGTAGATAAATAAAATAAATAATTTTTATCAATTTTTTGAAGCAAACATTATGGTAACCAAATAATTCTATGGCAAAATCACTATAAAAGGTATAAAGGGCATCTATTCTTGGTTTACGTCTTGCCATTGCATTTGAATATAATACAATTTTATATAAAAATTCTGAATTAATGCTTTTCAAAATTTTGTATCATGATCTATTAGTCTTAATTAGTGTATGGCGAATTATACATTTGATGTTTTTATGATTATATGACTTATTAACTAAATCTGAAATCTTATAATTAAATTTGCAAGAATGTTGTATAATACATAATTATTGAAATGTCAATGTCCTCATAATCTTCTCCATTGTATACTCGATTTTAATTGAAACATATCATTTTTAAAATTTATTCAGGGGCTGGATGTGGTGGCTCACACTTGTAATTCCAGTACTTTGAGAGGCAGAGACAAGAGAGTTTCCTGAATCCAGGGGTTCAAGACTAGCCTGGGCAAATTGGTGAGACCTTGTCTCCACAACAAATAAAAAAATTAGCTGAACATGGTGGTTTACACTTGCAGTTCCAGTTACTTGGATGACTGAGGCAGAAGGATGACTTGGGCCCAGCAGGTCGGGACTGTGGTGGCCATGAGCATGCCACTGCACTACAGCCTGGGTGACAGAGTGAGACTCCTACTAAAATAAAAAAAATGTATTCAGGAAAAGCAGTCAAGCAATTTAATTAAAGTATGTCACCAAGCTAAAGAAATAAAACTAAATATTAAACTCTAATAGTTTAAAATTTGTATGTTTACCAAATTCTACCAATTTCATCATCAAGATTCTGAATCATCAGATAAGATAATTCACTACTACTCATTAAACTTTTTTTTTTTTTTTTGAGTTGAAGTCTCACTCTGTCGCCCAGACTGGAGTGCAGTGGCCGCTCCCGGCCACCGCAGCCTCGACCTGCTGGACTCCATCGGTCCTTCCGCCTCAGCCTTCCAAGTAGCTGGAACTACAGGCGCGCGCTACCCGACCGGTTAATTTTTTGATTTATTGTAGCGATGAGGTCTTGCCAAGTTACCCAGGCGGGTCTCGAACCCGTGGGCCCAGGCAATCCACTCACTTCGGCCTCCCAAAGCGTGGAATTACAGACTGAGCCATCAAGCCCGGTCCATTAAACATTTTTAATGCAGTTAAGAAAATACAAATCAAAACTGATGAACTTTAAAAGTTACAAAGAGCTTTATTAATTTATTCAGGCCATAAAATTTACAGATTTCAAAAAAGTATATGAAAATATAAACACTAGAGGAATAAAAAGGAAGGAGAAGGAGTGTTAAAATTTACAAAGAAGACACTAGAAACTTCTAGTGACTGGGCAGTAGTCTATAATAAGAACTGAAGTGCCTTGCTTTTAATGAATCATTTACCTTTTTGACATTATTTTCTATCCTTTATCCAGCAAAGTTCCTATTTATTAAGTCTTATTTTAGAGGATAAGTTAGTGAGATACTATAATCTTTCATAAATGAATGATTTTGCTATAAGAAGAAAATAAAAGCAAAAAGAAGTTCATAAATCAGTTGTTGAAAATTCTAAGTATATCAAAGAATGCCTCTCTTTTGGCAATATTATGAAAGCTTTCTTACTAAGAATTGAGTCTGTAAGTTAGATGAGTCAGGTTATGAAGTTGTTTTTGTTAAGGCTATATTTCTGTACTGCTTTGATAAAGAAAAACATTCAATTTTTAAAGTAATACATAACTGTAATTTGATTAACACATTTAATTTGATTAATATTTTAAAACTTTCTGATTTTATATACATCATAGAAGGAGAATTTTACACACATAATTTTTAAATCATATATCTTATATTATCTTAGGAATAACACCCAGAATTCACCTAAGTATTTATCAACTTCAGCACTAATGACATTTTGAGCCAGTAATTTGTTGTGAAGAGTACTAAAAATATTTAGCAGCATCCAATAGAAGTCAGTAGCACTTTCTCAGTTGTGGTAACTAAAATTATCTCAACGTTGCCAAATGTCTCTTGAAAGGCAAAATCATTATCGGTTTACCACTGATCTAATCATAAGCATTGATAAAAAATATTTTTTATTTTATGTTAAAAGAAAGAAGTCAATAATAGTAAATAACTTTTTTTAGAATTATTTTTTATAAGATAAAGGAAAATCTAGTAATTTTCTACTTTTATAATAAAGCAGGACAAAACATAAGGATTTTTGTTTATAATAGTTTTTTTAAGGACAGAAACACTTAAATCATCACAAAATTTAAAATATCTTCACATGGTGACTTATGCCTATAATTTTAGTGCTTTGGGAGGCCAAGGCAGGAGGTTTACTTGAGGCCACAAGTTTGAGAACAGCCTGGGCAATATAGCAAGACCGTATTTCTAAAAAAAAAAAAAAAAAAAAAAAAAATTAAAATAGCCGGACGTTTTGGCGTATGCCTGTAGTCTTAGCTACTCACAAGCCTGAGGCAAAGGATCATTCAAGCCTAGAAGATTGAGATTACAGTGAGCTATGATTGTGCTACTGCACTCCAGCCTGGGTGACAGAGTGAGATGGTATATGCAAATAAATAAATAAATATAAAACACATTTATCACACTATTCTTATTACGAGAGAAAAGAGATATTTTAAAAATTGCACACACAGAATTGACACTGATAAAAATTAATATTGTATTTTGGCTCATGCAGGTAATATTCAAGTGTAATGTATACTGGCTCTTATATCTTAATATTTTAATATGATTTTAATATGATTTAAACTATATAAACACACTGCTTTCCAAAGTGGTTGGACTACCTTACCTTCCCATCAACTGTGTAGAAACCTTCCCTTTTCTCTGCAGTTTTACCAACACCTGTTGTTTTTTTTTGACTTTTTAATGATATCCAAACTGAAAGGTGTGAGATGTTACTTCACTGTAGTTTTGATTTGTATTTCTCACTAGTGAAGCTGAGCATTTTTACACATATTTGTTGGCCACTGGTATGTTTTCCTTTGAGAAGTGTCTGTTTATGTCCTTTGCCTACTTTTTAAATGAGGTTATTAATTTTATTCCTGTCAATTCATTTGCGTTCCTTACAGGTTTTGGGTGTTAGACTTCCATCAGATGCATAACTTCAAATATATTTTTTCATTCTGTGAGTTGTCTCTTTACTCTCTTGATGGTTTCTTTTGCTTTTTAAAACATTTTAGCTTGATAAAGTGCTACCTGTCAATTTTAGACTTTGCTGCATTTGCTTTTGAGGACTTGGCCATGAATTCTTTGCTAGGCTGATGTCCAGGAGGGAGTTCTCTAAATTTTCTTCTAAGATTCTTATAGTTTGAGGCTTCACATTTAAGTCCTTGATCCATTTTAGTTAATTTTTGTATATGGTGATAGGTAGGAATTCAGTTTTATTCTTCTGCGTGTGCGGTTAGCCAGCTTTTCTAGGACCATTTGATAAATATGATTTCCTTTCCCCGATGTTTGCTTTTGTCAGTTTTGTCAAAGATGAGTCGGTTGAAGGTACATAGTTTTATTTCTGGATTTTCTGTCTTGTTCTATTGATTTATATATCTATTTTGTACCAGGACCATGTTGTCTTGATTACTGTAGCCTTGTAGGAAAGTTTGACAAACTTGGGAGGGTGATGACTTCAACTTTGTTCTTTTTGCTGATATCTTTAGCTATTTGAGTTCCTTTTTGCTCTCCTATGAATTTTTATGTTGTCTTTTCTAGGTCTGTAGAAAAGCAATGCTGGTAGTTAGGTAGGAATTGCATCGAATTGGTAGATTGCTGTTCATAAAATGGATGTCATGATGGCATTGATTCTTCCAATCCTTGAGAATGGGATGTTCTTCCTTTTGTTTATGTTGTTTTTGATTTCTTTGAGAAGTATTTTGTAGGTTTTATTGTAAACATCTTTCACCTCTTTGGTTAGATGAGTGCTGAGATATTTTTTGTGTGTGACTATTTTGAATGGGCTTTTAAAATTTTGGTTTTCATCCTACTTGTTATTGGTGTATAGAAATGCACCTGAGTTTTGCACATTGCTTTTGTATTCTGGGACTTTGCTGGAGTAATTTAACAGTGTGAGGAGGTTTTTGACAGACTCTTTAGGATTTTCTAAGTATATAATCATATTGTCTGCAAAGGCTGGAAAATTTAACTTTCTATTTTCCTATTTGAATACACCTAATTTATTTCTTCTAATGATTGCTCTGGGTAGGACTTCTAGTACTGTGTTAAGTAGGAGGGTTGAGAGTGGACATTCTCGTCTTGTTCTAGTTCTTAGGGAGAATGCTTTTAGCTTCTTTCTGTTAAGTATAACCTTGGCACAGGTTTGTCAGAGATTGCTCTTATTATTTTGAGAAATGTTCCCTCAATGCCTAGGTATTTGATGGTTTTTATCTGTAAGGGATGTTGGATTTTATTGAATGTTTTTTCTGTGTCTATTGAGATAATCATGTGGTTTTGGTTTTACACATTTCTACGTAGTGGATTACATTTATTGATTTACGTATGTTGAACCAGTCTTGCATCTTGGGAATTAAGCCCATATTGTCATCATGGATAACTCTTGAAATGTACTGTTGGATGCAATTTGCCAGAATCTTCTTGAAAATTTTTGCATCTATGTTTATCAGGGAAATTTGCCCGAAGTTTACTTTCCTTGTTGTGTCTTTGCCACTTTTGGATATCAAGACATTATCTTCAGAGAATGAACTAGAGATAATTTTTTCCTTCTTGATTGCTCAAAATACTTTTTTTTTTTTTTTTTTGAGTTGGAATCTCACTCTGTCGCCCAGACTGGAGTGCAGTGGCCGCTCCCGGCCACCGCAGCCTCCACCTGCTGGGCTCCGGCGATCCTTCTGCCTCAGCCTTCCAAGTAGCTGAAAGTACAGGCGCACGCTATCACGCCCGGCTAATTTTTTTTTTAATTTACTGTAGAGATGAGGTCTTGCTTGCCCAGGCGGGTCTCGAACCCGCGGGCTCAGGCAATCCACTCACCTCAGCCTCCCAAAGGCACGGGATTACAGGCTGAGCCACCGAGCCCGGCTAGACTTTTTTTTTTTTTTTGAGTTGGAGTCTCACTCTGTCGCCCAGACCGGCCACCACAGCCTCGACCTGCTGGGCTCCGGAGATCCTTCTGCCTCAGCCTTCCAAGTAGCTGGAACTACAGGTACGCGCTACCACACCCGGCTAATTTTTTTTGATTTATTGTAGAGATGAAGTCTCACCAAGTTGCCCAGGCAGGTCCCGAACCCACGGACTCAGGCAATCCACTCACCTCAGACTCCCAAGATGCGGGAGTACAGGCTGAGCCACTGAGCCCGGCTCAAAATACTTTTAAGAGGATTGGTATCAGTTCTTCCTTACATGTGTTGTAGAATTCAACTGATAAACCATCTGGCCCAAGGCTTTTTTGTGGAGAGGTTTCTTATTACTGAATTGATATTGATATGTTCGGGTTTCAATTTCTTCCTGTTTCAATTCAATCTTAGCAGGTTATGTGATGCCAGTAATTCCTCCATTTCTTCTAGAGTTTCTAGGAGAAACTTCTGTATTCTTCACCAAAAGAAACATCACCTTTTTTCATTTCTAATTCTGTTTTTTTCAAATTCATTCATTCATTCTCTCTCTCTCTCTCTCTCTCTCTCTGGCTATGATTCTATCAATCTTATTTATCCTTTCAAAGAACCAGCTTGTCATCTCATTGATCCTTTGTATGATTTTTTTTTTTTTTTGGTCTGTATTTCATTTGGCTATGATTCTATTTTGATGATTTCCATTTTTCTACTCATTCTGGGATTGGATTGCTCTTGTCTTTCCAGTTCCCTTAGGTGCAGTGTTAGACTGTTTACTTGAGATTCCTGTATTTTCTTGACATGTACATGCAATGTTGTAAACTTCCCTCTCCGAACCACTTTTATGGTATCCAAGAAGTTTTTGTATATTGTGTCTTAGTTTTTGTTTGCTTCTAGGAATCTTTTTATTTGTCTTAATTTCTGTGTTAATCCCAAAGTCCTTTAGGTTTAATTGCTATGTATTTGTGTGTTTTCAGGGAAGGGTTCCTGTTAGTGATGATATTTGTTTTAATTCTGCTGTGGTCTGAGAAGATGCTTGGTATGATTTCTACCTTTTGAAATATGTTGATACTTGCTTTATGCCTCAGTATGTGGTCAATCTCGGAGTATGTTCCAAGTGTTAATCAGAAGAATGTATATTCTGTGAGCATTGGGCGAAGTGTTCTGTAGATGTCTACTAGATCCAGATGACTGTCAAGTTAAGGTTCTGAATATCTTTGTTAGTTTTTTTTGTCTCAGTGATCTGTCTAAGGATGTTAATGGGATGTTAAAGTTTCCAATTATAATTGTATGGCTGTCTATATTCTCTCTTAGTTTAGATAGCATTTGTTTTATAAATCTTGGAGCACCTAGGCTGGGTGCATATATATTTAAGATGGATATTTCTTGATGGTGAATTGAGCCTTTTGTCATTATGTGGTGTTCTTTTTAACATTTATTGGCTTAAAGTCTGTTTTGTCTGATATAAGAATAGCTACTGCTGCTCTATTTTGATTCATTTGCCAGGAAGCTATTTCCCCAGTCCTTTACCTTGAGCCTGTGGGTATTATTTGCAGTGAGATGGGTTTCCTGAAGGAGGCTGAAAGATGAATCATGCTTCTTTATCCAATTTGACATTCTATGTCTTTTGAGTGGTGCATTCAGACTGTTCACATTTCAGTTAATTTTGATACATGGGGGGTTTGTTCTGGTCACATTGCTCTTAAGAGGCTTTGCATTTGATTTGGATGGTCTATACACTCTGTGTTTATATATGCTTTTGCAATGGGTGAAAACATCCTTTCACTTCTGTGCTTACAACTTTCTTATGCATCTACTGAAGGGCTGATCTGGAAGTGGCACATTCTCTTAGGGGTTGGATGCTTGGTTAGGTAGGAAATTCTTGGCTGGAACTGCTTTTCTTTAAGAATGTAACAGATGGGGTCCCGATTCCTTCTGGCTTGTAGGATTTCTGCTGAGAAGTCTGCTGCAATTCAGATGGGTCTTCCTTGGCAGGTGGTCTGTCCTTTCTCTCTAGCTGCCTTTAGAATTTTTTCTTTCAGGCTTACTTTGGCAACATGGATTATTATGTGCCTTGGGGATGGTCTTCTCATGTAATACCACACAGTAGTTCTCCGAATCTCTTGTATCTGCATGGCTGCCTTTCTAATGAAATAGGGAAATTTTCTTGGGTGAAATTTTGGAAGACTTTGGAAGACTTTTCAGGATGTTCTCAGTTTCCCCTTCTTTCTCAGGGATGCCAGTCAACCATAGATTTGGTTTCTTTACATAATCCCAAATCTCTCATAAGCTTTGCTCATTTTCCCTACATCTTTTCTTTTTGTTTTTGTGAGACTGGGTTATTTCAATAGTTCAATCCTCAAGCTCTGAAATTGCTTCCCCTGACTATTGATTCTACAGTTAAGGCTTGCTGTGTGTTTTAAAATTCTGGGAGGGAATTCTTCATTTCCAGAAGTTCATTATGGTTATTTTTTAGAATGGTGAGGTCAGCTTTCACTTCCTGCACTGTCTTTGCGGCCTGGATGATTTGCATGCCCACTTTTTTGTGGATCTTATTGAGTAGTATTGCCATCCACAGTCTGAATTCTATGTCTATCACCAGGGGCAGGTCATTTTGAATGGGTTCCATTGCTTAAGATCTGGGAATCTCCTTTGTGAATGTTGACTCATTAAGGCTATGGGGACTACCCGTGTTTTTTTGCTGATTCTTTCTCATCTATGAGAGCAGACTCTTCTCTTTTTATTATTTTCTAAATTAGATGATGTTGCTACTCTGGTCTGCTTGTGGGCGGACAGTGGCTGCAGAAAGGGTGGTGAACTGGACAGGACCTGTCTGGCACTGCTTCACTGGTGGTCTGGCAGGGATGAGCCATGTTTTCTCCTCTAGCACAGAGGCTTTTCTCTTTCTTTGGAACAGGTGCCAGGGGTCCTGGTTGGAACTCTGGTGTCCCCCTCCTCAGCATGTGTGTCTTATCAGTAGGATTGGCAGGAGGGACCCAACCATGGCTCTACTCTGACACAGATGCTTTTGAGGGTGTGTAGTGGTTTCCTTCTGTCTGGGCAGGACTACCCCTTTCACCCATGGATAGGAGGGAATATCTGTCTTATTTGTGGAGAGTTGCTATTCTTTCTCAGTATGTCAGTGAGCAAGGCCACTGTTGCCATGCTGAACAGAGGAGTCCAGCTACTGGTTCCAACTCTGCTCTGTGGAAGGGGCTGTTACAATGACGGCAGCCCCCTGAGGACAAGCTGTGTCTACTTTCCTGATCTGGGACCACAATGGATGCCGGCATCAGAGAAATGTCCCCAGAGTGGGCCCCTCACCCCTGATGGGTGCTTGGAGAAAGAGGGAAGTGGGAGGAATAGTGCATCAAAGACCATCCATGCATGATGGTTTCCTGTAGAGCCTCTCCATGGACAATTGACAACCATGGTGCTCAGGCTTCCTGGGAACTGGGGTTCTCCAGACTTGACATGAATTTTGTCTATGCCTCTGTCTCATTTTAGGGAATCCCTCTGCATCCAGTGCGGGAGGAGTTGTGGAAGGACCCGTGCTGTCCCTCCCTTCGCTGGGACCGAAGAGGCCTGCCTGAGGTGTGTAAAGAAGAAAAGTTGTTGCTTGCACTCACCCTTTCCTTCTCTGAAGATGCTCTTCTATCTTAGTTGGGGCCACTGCTAGGGGTGATGGGGGCTTGGCACTGTCTGCTCTCCGCATTCTGTTGTCTGTTTGATTGACCTCAGCTTGAGTTTTCAGGCCAAATTTAAAAGCCCTAGGCCCACTTCTCCATATAGATTTATTTGCTGAGAGCTGCAATAGTATGATGTTTTTAGTAGTCCACTTTGGCTTTCCCTCCCCCTTAATGTTTTGACTTTTGGTTGTCACTATCTAGACAATTATTTTCTTTAAAATTTCTCTCATAATTTCCATTCAGTATAATAATTTCCATTTAATATAAAGACCTTATCAGATAACTGATCTGCAGAGAGCAACCATAGAGTTGTGACACAGAATAATGGTAACTGCCAGAACCACAGGAGCTAAATTAATACAACCATAAACTTCAAAATATTTGCAGATTAAATAACACACTTCTAAATAATCCATTAGTAAAAAATGTAATAATATGAGGGCTTTTAAAAGATTTGAACTAAATAATAATAAAGATAACAACTGATAAGAATTGTTGAGACAGAGCTAAAGGGGTGCCTATAGGTCAAGATATTTTTAAATGAAAAAATAGTAAGAATAATTTGAAATCTATTATTAAGACTTTTAAAAAATTCAAAAAACTAAGTTCAAAGTAAATAGAAGAAAGAAAGTAATAAAGATAAGAGTAAAATTTAGTGAGATATGTTATGTTTAACATCAAAAACAACCCCAAAATTAGGCTCTTCAAAAAGGTCAGTAAAGTTTATATGCCACTAGGTAGATTGTTCAAGAATAAAAGGAAAAATTAAAGCAATAAGAGAAAAAGAATGGCCATCATTACAGATTATTCAGAAATTACATTAAAAGTAAAGGCATTTTAAAATCAATCTTATTCCAGTAAATTAACAGCTATTTCAATAAATTAACAGCTAAAATGAAATTGATAAATTTCTTGAAAGACACAAATTCCCAAATATGACCAATTAAAAAAACTTTAAAACCCCCTTTCCAATTAAATAATTTAATTATAGTTGCTACAAAGAAGACTTTAGATTGATTAACTGGTAAAATCTATCAAACTTTTATGGACGAACTATGATCAATTCAAACATATTAAAAAAAAAGGAGTAAACACATTTCAACTATTTTTATAAGGCTAATACATCCTCATACTAAAATGAGACAATTTATAAAAAAGGAGAACTATAAAATCCTTTATAATAATAGAGGCAATAATCATTTGAAAATTTTAGCAAATTTAAGCCAATAATATATAACAAAGAAAATACATGAAAATCAGTTGGATTTATTCTGGCAATGCAAGGTTGCTTTAAGCTCCAAGATGTCACAGTATATATGATTCCTCATATAATGAAATAAAAGGGAAAAAAATATGACGGCATCTTTTAAAGATGCAGAAAAGGATTTTATTAAAAGTCTCTACCCATTCAAGGTTAAAGAAAGAATTAAAGAAAAATAAAGTAAACTTCTCAGCAAAATGAGACTATAGGAATAAAATAAAAATATCTTAATCTGATTAAGGATTTTAGAAAGAGAGAGAGAGAGGAAAAAAAAACTATAGACAAAAATTTTATCTCCTCCAAATAATCTACCTAAGACCGAGGAGAAAAAAAGAATAGTGGTTTCATTACATCTCTTCAGCATCATACAAGTGATCCTAGCCAGTAAAGTAAGACAAGCAAAATAAAGAAAAGGTATACAGTTTACAATTCAAGGAGTAAAACATTATATTTGCAGGAAACATAATGGTGTAAATAAAAACACTAAGAGACATACATAAAATATTCTAGCATAATGAGTCAATTTAGTAAGCTCACAGAATATAAGGCAATATACAAATATTAATAATTTTTACATAGTAGTAATGAACAATTAGAAAAATAAATTATAAATAACACCAAAAACAAAAAATGTAGGCTGGGCATGATGACTCAAGCCTGTAACTCCAGCACTTTGGAAGGCCTAGGTGAGAGGATTGCTTGAGCCCAGGGGTTTGAGACCAACCTGAGCAACTTGGTGAGACCACGTATCTACAATAAATCAAAAAATTAGCCAGGCATTGGTGGCACACACCTGTAGTTTCGGCTACTTGGAAGGCTGAAGTTGAAGGATCGTTTGAGCTCAGAGGGATGAAGCTGCAGTGACTGTGAATGTGCTACTGCACTACTACAAAACATTGTAAAATGAAATCAAAGAAAACCTCAAGAGATAGATCATGTTTATGTCCCTTGAAACTAATCTGTGCAACGCATTTATTTTCTAAATCGTTTCCAGTCTGTAAGAGCTATCAACAATGGGTTGACAGTTAAGTTATTCAATGGTTCTTTCATATTCCTTACTATCCACATGGGTATGATATCGGTAAGCGATGAAATAACCATCTAAAATATTAGAATAAATATTTCTAGCCGGGCTCGGTGGCTCAGCCTGTAATCCCGCGCCTTGGAAGGCTGAGGTGAGTGGATTGCCTGAGCCCGCGGGTTAGAGACCTGCCTGGGCAGGCGAAACCTCATCTCTACAATAAATCAAAAAAATTAGCCGGGCGTGGTAGCGCACGCCTGTAGTTCCGGCTACTCAGAAGGCTGAGGCGGAAGGATCGCTGGAGCCCAGCAGGTAGAGGCTGCGGTGGCGGGAAGCGGCCACTGCACTCCAGTCTGGGCGATCGAGTGGGACTCCAACTCAAAAAAAAAAAAATATTTCTGATTCTACTTCCTTTAACCATTCCTAGTTGACATACCTTAGTAATGTATTTGGATCATTGAGATTGCATATTTATTGAAAGAGTTTATCTTCTCTCAGCTGTTTGCTGTGTAGCATCAAAAAAAAAAGGGGGTAGAAATTTATATGTACTTATTCTTAAAATTTGCAATTTTATACTGATCTTTACTGATAATTATGCATCTTTTTTTTCTTCTAACATCAGTTTTAGGCTTGTCTGGTTGGTTACATGATCTGACTGGCATTCCAACAAAAAGGGGGTACGGGGTACTCAAATTTAATTCTTGTTTAGCTGACTGGTTTTCTGAATGGTCATGGTCCTAGATCATAAGGACAGTGACCACATTGTTGAGAATATTGTTCATTCTGTCCTTCTATAGTGACCCTGTGGATCAAAGTAAGTTTTTATCTCTGTAAGTTTTGTATTATGTTTCTCCATCTTGAATAGAATCTTTGATAAAAATTATGGGTTAAATAGGAGATGATTAGGGAAAAATGTGATATTATAAATATTAAAATGAAATATACCAACTCTTTATGGGTAGAAGAACAACAATCCAGGTACTTAGAGAGAAGAAACCTGCAGTAATAGTTTTGGCCATTCAGAACTATCTGTAGCCTTACTCAGGAAGGAAAAGAACTTTGTGCAGTTCTCCAAATTGTTACAGGCTCAAATTTAACTGATATTTGGACTTTCTACTCATCAACAGAAAACACTGTCTAAAATATGATCATCATTGTCTTTAAAATTATGGCAAAGTCTATTGTAAACAATAGAAATGGTCCTACACTTTTCTTACTAAACACCTATCCCATACTTCTGGAAATCTTACTTACCTACATTCTCAATCATTTTTGAGCAAGTGAAACCATCTTGCTGGTGGTGTGGACAAACAGGACAAATTGGAATGACTCCAAAAACTATACAGAGAAAAGTATTTGAGTTGAGCTTGAAATTTTAAGACATACCAGTCAGCCAGGAAACAATATTAGGGGCAGTCAATCTGTGCCCTATAACTGATATAAATCCCACTTGGGAAGAGGATAGAGGGTCATCAGTATTTTCCTGTCTCTCTGGGATTGTCTTGCATATAATCTAGGCATGAACTTTCTTCCATTCTGAAAACCCAGTACACCTTAGGAATGCTCATAAAATAGCTTTAAGTATCTAATGAAACACCATAAGTAGATTATGTAGCCCTCAGATTACTGTGAGAGTTCTCCAAAATGAGGTCAACCTTGGTTACTCAGATGGATTTGAGGCAAGGGAGCTTCTCAGAAGACAACAGACTGTTTTTTATGCATATCCCTTGAGGAGTTTTCCCTACAATGGGAGTCTTACAATTAGAAAAGGTGGTATGAAATTTGTCCTTGCTTTTAGTTGAGGTTATTACTGATACCACCATACTAATGAAGACCATTTTGGACAAGTTTAACTTACTGGATATGCTTGTTATAGAATTTGCCTAGTCTTTCTCCTTTCAGACCAAGGTAGGGTTTGCACAGTTGTTAACATACCTTGACATATCAGTATTAATGCCTTGAGCCAAGTGGTAATGTCAGTTCAGAAATATAAGTAAAAAGCCACTTGGCTTTCTAAGGTAGAGATGAAAGGTTTACAGGATTTGAGTTGGGTACAGGACCTCAAGTTCTGTGATTGTATAACTTCCTATATGTTGGTCTCTTCCTGTTGCTTGTAGTCTCATAGTCTTATTTTAATAAAAATAAAATAATAATTAACCAGTTTTGACCTAGCCTGTCTGTGAAATTTTTGAGAAGCCAAAATGATGTAGAAATGATGGCTAAATTTTATTGGTAGAAAATTATCCACGTCTCTCATGTCTTTGCACATTTGGTCAGCAAAGGGTCAGGCAGTTTTTTTTATTTTAAATGTGTGAATATCCTTGAAAGATATACTGTCTTGATTATTTTATATGTTGAATATCATTGGAAGATGTAGTGTCTCCCTCTAGAACAGAGAGCATATTTGCTTATTGTCCAGTAAAATAAAAATTTGGGGTTCTTCATCTGTGAGAAAAATACATTGCATATACAGCATTCCTCTGAACCACCCATAAGTGTTTCCCTCTCCAAATGATACGGGATTTGAGATTAACAAGAACTGATTTGAGTATAAAGTTCATGTTGTTTGTTGTGCATTTAAATTTAAAATTTTTTTTAAATTTTATTTTAAAGATGTGGGGTACAATTCAGGGTTAGGCATATGGATGATCATTATGTAGGTACCCTTGTTGATGAGGTGTGCCCCTCCCTCCCCTGGCAATTTCCCACTACTGACAATCCCTTTCTTATAGTATTATGATAATTGTTCAGATTTCATTTATGAACAAGAACATATGGTACTCTATTCTTTGTTTCTGTGATAGATAACTGAGTATGATGACTTTAAATTCATCCAACTTGCTGCGAAGTCCATATGTTTGTACCTCTTTATGGATGAATAGTATTCCATTGTATATATATACCACGTTCTTTTTTTACAGTCCAGCTTCTTTGGGCAGCATGATGGTTTCTGTGTTTTTGCTATTGTGAATAGAGCTGCAACAAACATGTGGGTGTAGGTATCTTTTTGGTAGAATGACTTGAGTTCCATCAGGTATATTCCCAATAGGGGGATTTCTGGGCCATATGGAAGGTAAATTTCTAGTTCTTTGAAAAATCACCACACTGTCTTTCAAAGAGTTTGGACTAGTTTGCATTCCCACGAACAGTGTGGAAGTGTTCCTTTTTCTCCACATATTTGCCAGCATCTGTTGTTGTTTGTTTTATTGATGGCCATTCTTACTGGGGTTAGGAAGTATCTCAGTGTGGTTTTGATTTGCATTTCTCTGATGATGAGTGAGGCTGAGCACTTTTTCATGTTTCTGTTGGCTGCCTGTATATCTTCTTTTGAGAAGTGTCTATTCATGTCTTTTGCCCGCTTTTTAAAGGGGCTGTTTGTTTTTTCCTTGAGGCACGTTTGAGTTCTTTGTAGGTCCTAGATGTTAGGCCTTTGTCAGATATACAGTTGGCAAATATTTTTTTCCCATTCTGTGGGCTGTCTCTCTACTCTCTTGAGGGTTTCTTTTGCTTTGTAGAAGTTTGTCAGTTTGATGGGATCCTACTTGTCTATCTTATCTCTTATGGTATGGGTACTTAGGGTTTGATCAGGAATTGGTTGCCAGTTCAAATTTCCATAAGGGCATCTCTTGCATTTTTAAAGATCCTTGTAGTTTGAGGTTTTACCTTTAGTTCTTTGATCCATTTAGAGTTAATTTTTGTGTATGATGATAGGTGGGGTTCTGTTTCAATCTTCTGCATGTGATCAGCCAGTTTTTACAGCACCATTTATTGAATAGGTTCTCCTCTCCCTAGTGGTTGTTGCTGGAGGCTTTGTCAAAGATGAGTTGGTTGAGAAATTGAGGCTCTGTTTCCGGAATCTCTATCCTGTTCCATTGGTCTATATGACCATTCTTGTACCAATACCAGGATGTTTTGATTAATATAGCCTTATAGTAAAGTTTATAGTCTGGAAGTGTGATATCTACTGCTTTGTTTGTTTTGTTAAGGATTGTTTTGGCTATTCCTGGTTGTTTATGTTTCCATATGAATTTCTGTATTGTCCCAGGTCTGAGAAAAAAGATGTTGGTAATTTAATGGGTATTGCATTGAATCTGTAGATTGCCTTTGGTAGGATGGGCATCTTAACAATGTTGATTCTTCCTATCCATGAACATGGAATATTTTTCCATTTGTTTGTGTCTTCTTGGATTTCTTTGAGAGCAGTGTTTTGTAGTTCTAATTGTAAAGGTCTTTCACTTCTCTTGTTAGGAAGATGTCAAGGTATTTCATTATTTTTGTGGCTTTTGTGAATGGGATTGTTCTTTTTATTTGGTTCTCTGCCTGCTTGTTGTTGGTGTATAAAAATGCAAACTATCTTTTGCACATTTATTTTGTGCCCTGAAACTTTGCCAAATTCCTTTATCAGTGCAAGCAGGTTTTTGACAAATTCTCTTGGATTTTGGAGGTGTAGAATCATATCATCAGCAAAGAGGGATTACTTAACTTCCTCTTTTCCTATTTGGATATCCCTGATTTCCTTCTCTTGTCTAATTACCTGGGCTAGGACTTCCAACACAACGTTGAACAGCAGGAGTGAGAGTGGGCAGCCTTGTCTTGTTCCAGTTTTCAGGGGAAATGTTTCCAGTTTCTGTCCATTTAGCTATATGCTAGCTGTGGGTTTATTGTAAATGGTGCTTACTATTTTGAGGCATGTTTCTTCTATACCTAAGTGTTTGGGGGTTTTAATCAAGAAGGGATGCTGAATTTTATCAAAAGCTTTTCTGCATCTAATGATAGACATCTGTTGATGTATTTAATTACATATATGTTCTTGCAGATGTTGAACCAGCCCTGCATCCTGGGGATGAAGCCTGTTTGGTCATGGTGGATGATTTTTGACATGTGTTTTTGGATTCCATTTGCCAGAATCTTGTTGAGGATTTTTGCATCTATGTTCATAAGGGATATTGGCTTGTAGTTCTCTTTTTTTGTTGGATCTTTACCTGGTTTGTGTATCACTGTGATGTTAGCTTCGTAAAATGATTTGGAGAGAATTCCATCTTTTCAATTGCTTGAAATACTTTCAATAGGATTGGTATCAGCTCCTCCTTGTATGTTTTGTAGAATTCTGCTGGAAAGTCATTGGTCCAGGGCTTTTTTTTTTTTTTTTTTTTTTTTTTTTTGTTTTTTTATTTTTTCAAACAAAAAATACAATATTTTAAATAGTATAATTTTTTTAGAATTTTCTTTATAGTATTTGACTTTGGAAGCTTTTTTGATTTAAGGCTTATTGGCTTGTAGTTCTCTTTTTTTGTTGGATCTTTACCTGGTTTGTGTATCACTGTGATGTTAGCTTCGTAAAATGATTTGGAGAGAATTCCATCTTTT
>CAUYQG010120683.1:0-11643 GCA_963574415.1 Tarsius wallacei | reverse complement strand
GCCCGGCTAATTTTTAGATTTTATTGTAGAGATGAGGTCTCGCTTGCCCAGGCGGGTCTCGAACCCGCGGGCTCAGGCAATCCACTCACCTCAGCCTCCCAAAGGCGCGGGATTACAGGCTGAGCCACCGAGCCCGGCTATCAAATCTTTTAATGTTTATAAAAGAAACTATAAGTATATATTTAAATATTTACTATTGATAGTCATTTTATTAGATTTTAAGATTTAATATTGAAGTATGTATACAAAGCACATGTGAGAAACTGGAATTTTACAGTATTTTTATTATCTAAACACTAAGAATTAAAACCATTCATTTTGCTATTTTTAGTTTGACTTAGAGATTAACTATTGTGTTCTAGTAACTGAATTAAGTCTTCCTTTTAGAATCTCACAGTAGACAGATGATGACAGGTATGCATGATAAATCTACTATTAAAATAGCATTCTAACTTATTTTCACATTTCACTGAAAACAATGTTAATTTCTAAAATAGCTATTTGATCACGGCATTCACTTGATCAAAATTTTTCAATATTCTTCCACAGAAACTTATTGCAACTCCTTTATTGCAATTTTATGCCTTTCATTTTTGGCCATGAGTACAACCTGATCTGTCTCTTTGTTATTCCTCCGATATTTTCTACATCTAGGCATTTGTGATTTTTCTATATTTCTCTATTCTGTCTTACTCAGATTGAAAGAATTAGGAGTCATTAAATTTGTGAGAATTATGTCTAGGATCTACAGTTTCTCAATGAAAAATTAGACATATAATCAGAGAGCTGTCACCTTAAAATTACAGGTCTTGATTTTTTTTTAATTGAGCTATTCTAACTGCCCTGGGGCTGAATCTAGTTACCTTCATATACTATGTGGTACAGTTCAATTACATGAATGTCACCTCTTGGATTTGGTGATTTCAAAGCAAGATGTAAAAAAAATCTACAAACTATTACTGGAATTCATCTCAGTTTGAAAAGGACTGTATGCCATTATGCTAACTCAAATTTTATAAGAAAGAAAAAACCATATAACATTTTCTCTATGTTTAACAAAATTAAGTATAAAAGAACTCTAATATTAAAGCAGAACTTTATAAAAAAGAGCATACAAATGCACAACACAACTTCTGGAAATAAAGCCATGTTGCTTTTAAAATTAAAGCTAAATGAGATAAACAATATAGCAATAACTCAAAATAGAATGTTTTGAAAATTACAAATAAAAGAGATATATATTAAAAATACAAAAGATAGGCTAAAAAAAGAGAAAAGATTGAGAAAGTAATTTATGGTTGAAAATACTTCTAGACTAAAACATAAGAGAAAATGTGGTCAAGACAATATTGAAGGAGAAATTTCAGAGAATTTTCTAGAACTGAAAAAAAAAAGCAACATAAATAATCAAATCAGTAAACAAAACACACATTTTGAAGGCCTAACAGCACTCAGGTAAAACAATGTATACAAAAATAAGTAAAAGCAATCATAGACAAAGGAAAACACACCTATAACAATAATTATTAAGATAATAATATCTAGCTATACAGAGCAACAACAGCATATAAATGATAACGTAGCACAAGAAAATAACAATAAGCTAAAATGAATAAACCATTTAATAATATAGTTCATATATATATATATATATATATATATATATATATATGCGTGTACATACATATATAGACAAAAATTGAAACTTCATCCTTAAAAGACCCTCAGTGTAGGAGATAAATAATATGTACTTTTAGGAAGAAGAGAATTTTGCCTTGAAGGATGGAGTGAGATGCAAGAAAAAGTGATCAAAACTTGAGCAAATTTAAATAAGCATTGGCTAGATAATGCAGTATTAATTATGATGGCAAATGTTTGAGCTACAAGACAAGGTAGAAATACATTACTGAGTTAAAATAGCTTTGGAGAAAGATTTCCTTTTAACATTCTTTTATTGATTAAATATAAACTGTGTAAAATTAAGCAATGATAATAAAATATTAAGTATAATTGCCAAAAGAAAATAATTTGAATGTGAGCCATCAAGCCAAATGAAGATGTAAAAGCAGGTTTTAAAAACCTTATTATGCAAATAGAACCAGTCTAATCACACAACTCCTTAGAGGTGGATACTCTGACAGAAACAAAGAGTGGCATGAGAGAAGGACTTGATCCTTTGTTATTGTCCTTTAGAATCAATGAAGAAGCCATGAACCAAAGAATGCAGCTGGTTTCTAGAAGGTGGAAAGGCAAACAAATGTAGAGTCCCAAAAAAAATATGGCCCTGCCCAGACCTTGATTTTATTTCACTGAGATCTGTCTAGGACTTCTGACCTCCAGAACTATAAGATAAAGTTGTGTTGTCTTAAGCCACTAGATTTGCAGTAATTTGTTTTAGAAGCAGTAGAAAATTAATACAGTGATTGTAAACAAAGACAAATACTTGGTAATTTAATAAATTCCTACCATCAACAATAATATAAAAACCATACACAATTAGAACATGTAATTTTAAAATAAGGTATTATTTATTAACGGTGCAAGAAATACAAAGTACAAGCAAGTGACTCTGACAAGACAAGTAGACATTCTTGGAGAAACATTGCTTTTAGGATTGCACAATTTCTTTGGAGAAACTTGGAAATATCTAATAAATAATAAGCCACAATTCTTTCTTTCTAAGTGCCTAAGAGAAACCCTGAAACCTGAAGTAGTTCTACGAAGAGAAAAGCATGGGTAGAAGAGGCTTCCAGAACAAGAAAGAGTATTTCTTTTGGAAATTTTCCCACCTGTGGAGGGAAAATGCATTATTTGTTCAAGGAACTAAAAAAAACCTATGTCTTTAGTGCTGGAGAGCAAAGCTTATGTTTACAGGGGAACCTGAAGCCAGAATTTATAATGATTTTATAAACCTAAGTCCTGGATTTCTAGATCTTATTTTTTATCCAGTGCAAAAGCAGAGGCAGGTTTAAATAAGGGAGTGATCTGGAAAAATTTACATTTTAAAAATATTTAGAAGACTGCGCCATGGCTTGAAAAAGGTGAGAATAATGAAAGCAGTAGCCTCTTTGCCTTAATCTTGTTATTTCGTCAGTTAGTCCAGCATAGTCCAAAGGTCCTGCCTCAAAGAGCTTTCATTTTACTGTAAAAGGAGACAGACTCTAAACAAGTGAACATGACTTATAGCTCTTCAGATAGCAGTAAATGCTGTGAAAACAAGGAAGGGGAGTAGAAAGCACAAGTGGGGTGGCGGTGAGAAAGGACCCAGCTGATAAAGTGACATTTCAGTATAAACTGGAAGGAGGTAAAAGTGAAAGATGGCTGGGGAAGAGAGGGGACACTTTGCAAGGTTGGGGGGGGATAGGTTAACTTTATTTCATTTTATTCTTGAGCTAAGAAATACTAGAATATTCTGTACTTGCAAAGACCCAGTGTATGTAGGTAGCAGTGAGTCATGGTTACCTATGTTCCCTTTCCTTTTGTTTTCTGGAATCATCTGCTGTTTTCATTTCTGGTCCCTGGGGAAACCTATTCTTGCAGAATATGCTTCGCCTCCATCCCAAGCCTTTTGCCAAGTCTAATTCATCATTGCTTCAGTCCTCATTTTGAATATCATTTCCTCTAGAAGGTCTTTCTTGGTTTTTAGACAATGATATTTGCTTGGTCTATGCACTTGCTTAAGACCTTGCACTTCTCTTTCATTACCCTCATCAAAGTTTATTGTAATGCCTTTCCTTCTCTGCCATAATAGCTGTGATATAAAGGACTATGTGTGCACCTTCCTGAATCCTTAGCACTCAGCCAGCTGTATAAATAAATGACAAAAGAGTTTCTTCATGGATTGAAAAAAAACCTTCCTGTAATTTACAGCATTTAAAAAATGTTTGCTCGGAGTAATATATTCTGTAGGTACCCTTCATGCTCCTTGGAATTAATTTGTTCAATAGTCGTTCAGCAATTACTTATTGATTGCCTGCAATGTACCAGGCACCATGACCAATGTTGTGTTTTTAATGGTGCATAAGATAAATATGATTTCTTTGCTGATAGAGCTTCTTAGAATTTAGTAAGAAAGGGTAAATATTCTCAGCAGCTACTGATAATGTGCTTACATTTGACAGGAAAACCATTAAGTGTTCTGATTCAGCAAACCAATGTGAAGGCTTACTTTCTTGACAAGCACTGTGGCTGAAGTAACGTAGATGGATGGGACTCTGCTCCTGCCCTAAAGGACTCATAATCTATCAAAAGATATTGAGTGAAAAAAGCTTGAATGAATGACCTGTATCCTGATTGTGTGACTTGAGTTTGTGGGAGCACAGAAAAGAGAGCACTGTTGTCTATCTGAAGCTTTAGAAGAATTCACAAGGAAAGATATCTCTTTTCTACGCCTTAATCCCAGAATTAATTTGCTAAATAAGATCTCCCCGGGGACATTCTAGTGAAAAATAGTGTGAGTCAAGGCCAGCTGGTAGACATCGTCAGTGACTTTTCAGAATTATTAACCAGACTTAATAACCATTAAATATTTAAGGAACAACATATTGTCAAAAATGTGATAATGCCTAGTATGTAGTACAAGTTGCTATGGGAATGTGACTCCCCTATAATTGGGATTTCAGGTGAAGCTATTTTTCTATTTTAGTCTTTTTACAAAGTGGTGTTAGGAGTCACAGTGTTCAATATACAACTCACAAAAATAATCACCTCTTTTGTAAATTAATAAGTACATGTAATTTTGTGTTTTTAAAATCAAAAGCAACTCCTCTATTATATTCTTTCATCAACTGCCATAAATTAATTTAACCAAAGTTAATTTGCACACATCCTTCGTAATTCTATGAATTTAGCATTGGTCGTAATTGTACTTATTCCATTTTCTTTAGAAAATTTAACTCTTCAGAGACCTATTTCCATTATAATACTGCTTAATCTGTTAAAATAGGTAAAGGAACATATTTACTTCCCAAGTGCAGAGTATTTCATGCCAAAAATTTCATGCCAAATCCTTTTGATTTATGCAATATGCACTCAATAGGTGCACAAAAGAAATTTGACAAATTCCAACACTTATTTTTGATTAAAAATTCTCAGTAGATTAGGAATAGAGTGAATTTCAACTTGATAAAGAATATGCACAAAACTTCTACAGCTAATATTTTTTTAAAAAAAGCTTTTTTAGCAAAGTTAGAGACAAGGCTAAGATTTCCACTCAAACCACTCCTTTTCAACATCATACTGAAGTACTAGGTATTGCAATAATACAAGAAAAAGAAATAAAAGGTACACAGTTTGAGATGGAATAAAAAAAAAACTTTGTTTGGAGACAACATGATTGTCCACACAGAAAGCTGAAAGAACTGACAAAAATAACAACACCTGAAATTAGAATAATCGATTATAGCAAGTTGCAGGATATAAGGTTCATATACAAAAGTAGTTACTTTCCTATATACCAGCAATTAAAGGTGAATTTTTATACTAGAAACATAATACCATTATACAAACAAACAAAAAATAAAATACCTAAGTATAAGCCTGATCAAGAATGTGTAAGATTTACACAAGTGATTATAAAACTTTGATACATAAAGCAAAAAGAAACTAAATAAATGGAGATATTTTCTTGTTAATGGATAGGAAGGAAAGCTCAATATCATCAAGATGTTAGCTCTGACTGGGTGCCGTGGCTGCTGCCTGTAGTCCTAACATCTTGGGAGGCCAAGGCAAGAGAATTGCTTGAGCTCAGGAGTTTGAGACCAGCCTAGACAATATAGTAAAATCTCATCTCTACAAAAAAAGAAAAAGAAAAAAGCCAGTCATGATGGTGCACATATGTAGTCTCAGCTACTCAGGAGGCTTAAACAGAAGGATTGTCTGAGTACAGGAGGTCCAGGCTGCATTATACTGTGATCATGTCACTGCACTCCAGTCTGGGTTGCAGAGTGATACCCCAACTCAAACAACAACAACAACAACAACAACAATATTTTAGTTCTTTCCAACTTGATTTATAGATTAAATGGAATCCAATCAATATCTTAGTAAGGCATTTTGTGGATATTTACAACCTAGTTCTAAAGAAGTTTCTATGGACAGGCAAAAGATCCAGAACAGCCAACACAATATTGAAGAAGAACAAAGACTGAGGACTGACACTTTCTAACTTCAAGGCTCACTACAAAACTATCTACAGAAGTTGAGACAGTATGGTACTTGCAAAATAGTGGACTAATAAACCAGTGGAACAGAATAGAGAACCTAGAAATAGACCCACCTAAATATAGTCAAGTGATCTTTGACAAAGGAGCAAAGGCAACACAAAGAAGCAAGTACAGACTCTTTGACAAATAGTGCTGGAATAACTGAATATTAACATGCAAAACAAACCAAATAAATAAAAATAAAAGCAAAAGACTCTAGACACAGCACACTTTATATCCTTCAAAAATATTAACTCAAAATATATCAGAGACTTACATGTAAAAAACAAAACTATACAACTCCTAGAAGACATCATAGAAGAAAACCTAGATTACTTTGGGTATAGTAATGACTTTTTAGATATAATACCCAAGGCATGATCCATGAAATAAATAATTGATAAGCTATTGAGAATAATTTAATTTTAATTGGTTAAAATTTTAAAACTTCTGCAGTATGCAAGATAGTGCAAAGAGAATAGAAGGCAAGTTACAGTGTGGAAAAAAATATTCACAAAAGGCACATCTAATAAAGGACTGTTGACCAAAATATACAAATAACTCTGAAAACTCAACAATATGAAAACCAACAATCTGATTTAAATAAAATAGGACAAACACCTTAACAAAGGCCTCACCAATAAATAGTATAGATGACAAATAAACATATGCTCCATATATTTCATTTATACACACACACACACACACACACACACACACACACATGTTTGTGTACATATATAATACATACCTCTATATAGGGGACCCCAAAAAACCTGAAATTATCTTTTGGAAGACAGGCATCTTGTAGCACAGACTTTCCTCACTAAGTGTTCTAGGAGCCCGTTAGCATCAGTGTACCAGGTAGTGTTGTTGTGAAAGGCTGCATTCGGCATCAGTCAATTTTTTTTGGAGATTCGTTCAATGCATTTGTCCATTTCATGATGAGTAACTTACGAGCACACCAATCCACACCACACTGAGTGTTTAGCAATTTTTTTTTTTTTTTTTTTTTTTTTTTTACCACTAACGGAGTGACCCTCATGCCCCACTCCCTGTTCACTCTGTCTTATTCTAAGAGACTTTTTTACTTTGCTGGATGAAAAATGTCTTTAAAAGAAAATATTTTACTGATGTGGAAGAGATGAAACTAAAAACAGCAGAAGCACTAGAAGGCATCAAAATTAGTGGGTTCAAAAATTGTTCTGAGCAGTGGAAAAAGCATCCTGATAGGTGTGTTACATCAAATGGAGAGTAATTTTAAAGGCCACTGAAGTTTAAACATGTAAGAATAAATACATATTTTTAAAGAAACAAATTCTGTTTTTGGGGTCCTCTCATATATATAAAATTCCATTTTGGGAGTACACACACACACACACACACACACACACACACACACACATACATGTGTGTGTCATCAGGGAGATGCAAATTAAAATGACAATAAGATGTCACAACATATCAAAATAACCACAATATGGAACACTGACAACACCAAACTCTGACAAAGATATGCAATTACAGTAATTCCCAATCACTGCTTATTGCAATGCAAAATGATACAGCCACTTTGGAATACAGTTGGGTGATTTCTAAACACAACTGAACGTACTCTTACCATACAATCTGACAAACATGCTTTTTATTGTTTGCCCAAAGGAGTTGATAATTTATATCCACACAAAAACCTACATGCAAATATTTACAGCAGTTTTATTCCTAATTGTCAAAACTTGGAAGAACCAAAGATATTCTTCAGTAAGTTAATGGATAAATAAACTGTAATGTATCTAGACAATGGAATACTATTTAGCACACCCAAAAATAAACTATTGAACCATGAGAAAACATGGTGGAACCCTATATACATATTACTAAGGGAAAGAAGCCAATCAAAAAGGCTATATAATATATGAGTCCAATTAAATGGCATTTTGTGAAAGGTAAAAACATGAAAGCAAAAAAATCAGTGTTTGCTAGGGGTTGAAGAAAGAGAAGGATGTGGACCACAGAATTTTAGGTCAGTGAAAATAGTTTGTATGATATTCTAATAATGCATACATGTCATTATACATTTGTCCAAACTCATAGAAGGCACACTATGAGAGTATCCCAATATAAGCTATGCATTTGGGGAAAACATATGTGTATGTAGGTTTATCATCAGTTGTAACAAACGTACCAATCTGTGGCAGATATGGATAATGGAAAAGACTAGGCATGCATGGGGACAAGGAGTTTATGGGAAATCTCTTCACCTTTCTCTTAATTTTGTTTGTACCTAAAACTCCTCGCTAGAAATAAAGTCTTTAAAAAGGGGGGAAATATGCTTTCCATAGGAACCACTGTACAATTCATTCATAGTACCCATTCTTATCAGTACTCAATTAGTTACGCTAGATTGTTAACTCCTGATGTCTGAGAAGTAATCTTATTTGTTGTAGTATATCTGATATCTTATACAATATATGTCACAAAATCGAACCTCCATAATTATAAACAATTGGAATGAATGATTGATATTAATTTATTTTTCTTTTCAGAGCTTCTGGATAGCTAAGTGCAGGATGCTATAAGCCCTGATCACGATGCCTTAACAAAGCCTGTTTTGTGACTGCATGCATTCTTGTGACATAAGCTATTTAGGTCACAGTTTCTGTTGCATAGTAAGTGTTTAATAAATAGAAATACATAACAAGCATGTATTAATTAAAACAAATTATTGTTTACAATCTATTTTGTAGTCTTAAAAAAACAAAACAATAAACATATTTCACCCTCAAGTATTCTATTATTTGCAACTATATTTTAAACATTCATGACTCATTTTGTTGTTTTTAATATTATTAAATTGCCAATGGGGCATCTGAGCTGAAATGTCCACCACAGGAGGACAGGGATACATTTTGATAAAATCAGAGAAGAGAGCCTGAATGCATTTTCTTCATAATGTAAGGCATAGTTGAAGCATGATAAATGATCCTTGTCCCCGATCACTATACTACCTGAGCAGCGATCTGTCATTCATGTCTTCCTACTGTAGTTTTGGAACTGCCATGGGGGTAGCAAATGTACAATAAATACACTGCTTGATTAAATTTAGTTTTTAGGAAAAACTCAATGTGTTAGAAAAATAAGACTAGAAAACTTAAATGTAGCTGAGAATACTAGAGCAAAAATGACTTTATGGTGCACCTTGGCTCCATTTCTCATTTTATGATTAAGAAACAACATTTATGATGAATGTTTTTTCCAAAGTAATAACCAGTTAGCATTAGGTATGAAATTATAACATAGGTTGTTCACTAACATATTCATCCGCAAGCATTTATTGAGTACTTACAATGTTCCAGGCAGTGTACTAAGCATATATTGAGTTAAAATACACATTCTGCTTGGAAAGCCTTTGAATTTAGTGGGAGTGACTGACAATTTGGGATATGGCAATGTAGACTAATAGGAAGAGTTCCCATGAAAATTAGTTACAAGGTCCAATAGGGACATAGGAAATACACACTTAAGTCATTTTTAAGAACCCACGTACAGGAATCATGCAAGGGAGATAGGGTGAAAGACAAGCAACATAATCTAGACATATGAAGAAATGGTCAAAAAACTAGGTTCTGACCACGGTGGAACTTGCATATTCAATTAAGGTATATAGATTTGAAAACAAAGGAGTATCATTAAAATAGTTTCACAGCAAGGCAGTGATACAGTAATGAAGTAACACATTTGCTGTTCAGAAAAATACCGGGGTGACAAAACAATGTATACACATTTTAAGAGATGCTATATATGTATTACTTTTAGTTTTCTGTCATCAGAAGTATCTGGACGCTGATGGTAGCCATTTTGGGCACCTCTCGTAATTGCAGAAGTCAAACGTGAGTTGTATTAATGTACAATTTTAATAAAGTTTTTTCCTCTCTTAAAGTGTGTATACATCTTTTTGGCAATTTCTATCTTTCTGGTTTCAATTGAAGCAGAACAAGACTGAAAAAAGAACAAGTATTAAGATGCATTTGTAGATATCTGGGCTCACAAAATAAGGAATTAACAATGTAAAGATGATAATTGATAAGGTAAATATTTAGGAGTACGAATAAGACTAAGGGTGTGGAAAGAAGAGAAAAAGGAATAGGGAGAATTTGCCCCCAGACTGAATGGCTGTAAAACTGAATAACTAATGATGCTATTTTAGGCAGAATTCCAATCTTGTGCTATCTTCATTATGCCAGTGGTTCACTAACTGTGTGTAGATGCCCTTGCCAGTATGCCAGGGCAAAGGAGAAACTTCAGAGAAAATATGATGCATCTGGTTGGGACATCAGTTTTATTCAACTGTAAATAATCTAAGGTGCCGGGCTCGGTGGCTCAGCCTGTAATCCCGCGCCTTGGGAGGCTGAGGTGAGTGGATTGCCTGAGCCCACGGGTTCGAGACCCGCCTGGGCACGCAAGACCTCATCTCTACAATAAATCAAAAATTAGCCGGGCGTGGTAGCGGGCGCCTGTAGTTCCGGCTACTTGGAAGGCTGAGGCGGAAGGACCGCCGGAGCCCAGCAGGTCGAGGCTGCGGTGGCCGGGAGCGGCCACTGCACTCCAGTCTGGGCGACAGAGTGAGACTCCGACTCAAAATAAATAAATAAATAAATAAATAATAACAATATAAAAAACAGTTTTAGCAATCAGGCAGAAAAGTTTACGTAGTTGTGGTACCCACTGCCCAACACATTGGTCTGAATGATCAAAGCACCATATTTTTTTCTGACTACCAAGTCTAGTACATAAATCTAGTGTTTAAAAAAACATAAATGTAGCCGGGCTCGGTGGCTCAGCCTGTAATCCCGCGCCTTGGGAGGCTGAGGTGAGTGGATTGCCTGAGCCCGCGGGTTCGAGACCCGCCTGGGCAACTTGGTGAGACCTCATCTCTACAATAAATTAAAAAAAATTAGCCGGGAGTGGTAGCCTGCGCCTGTAGTTCCAGCTACTTGGAAGGCTGAGGCGGAAGGATCGCCTGAAGCCCAGCATATTGAGACTGTGGTGGCCGGGAGCGGCCACTGCACTCCAGTCTGGGTGACACAGTGAGACTCCAACTCAAAAACAAAACAAAACAAAAAATAATAATAATAATCTAAGGTATTACTTTTATGCTAACATAATCCCCCCACACATAGACAAAGTTTATATTTTAAGAAATGAGACTTCAATGAATTTCATAATTTGAATTAAGTGATTTAAAGCAATGGACCTTCAGCACTACTGAATTTATTTATTTATTTATTTATTTATTTACTTATTTATTTATTTATTTATTTATTTATTTTTGAGTTGGAGTCTCACTCTGTCGCCCAGACTGGAGTGCAGTGGCCGCTCCCGGCCACCGCAGCCTCGACCTGCTGGGCTCCGGCGATCCTGCCGCCTCAGCCTTCCAAGT